>JACAVU010000003.1:10716818-10866527 GCA_014183005.1 Castanea mollissima | reverse complement strand
AAAATTATCAGCTGAAGTTGAATTTCTATTGTATCTTAAAAAAAAAAAAAAAAAAAAAGAGGCCGCGGCTTAAGGGATTTTTATTATCAGCTAAAAAAAAGTTTAATTAGTTGCTTCATGCTTAAAATTTGGTTGGGAGAAAATAATAGCACTACAATTAGTCATTGACCTGCCAGAATTGGCAAATTCCTTCAACCTTCAAAATGTGTGACACAATTAGAAGACTTTAATCCTATTAACATTTCACAAGTTTTTGGTCATTATTCGGAACATGTAAAGACTTGGCAACAGGCTAGCTCAATGGGTGATGTAATTAATGCAATCTTCTAAGGTTCCCGAATAAAAGAAAGCCTCCACTTGTAAAAAAAAATTTATATGTATAATATATTTATATATATATTTTAATTAAAAAAAATTTAAACACTTTTATTGGTCAATAAAATACATTAAAAAAATTTCATTATATCCTAAATTGTTTCACTGCACAATTGATTGATGGGACACGTTTTCACTATGGTATGACCCTTTTCTGCCCCTCTCTTACTTCACTTCGCTGCACAAGCCATTGATGGGAGTGGGACACATTTATTTATTTCACTGCACAAGCCAGCCTAGTTTTTAGTCATAGGACAGGCTGGGAAAATATTAATACAAAATATTGATAAAATTTTTGTCTTGGACCCTTTTTTGCTATCATGGGACATATTTTTTGCTTTTATACTTAGGGTCCGTTTGGATAGAGCTTATTGCTGAAAACTGAAAACTGAAAACACTGTAGCAAAATAATTTTAAAATGTGTAAATAGTATCGCGGGACCCATTTTTAATGAAAAAGTTGTTAAAAAGTGAAATTTGTGGGACCCATAAATAGTGTATTTGTGCACTGTTCACAGCTGAATAGTCAAACCTTGCGGCTAGGAAGAGAAAAAAAAAAAAAAAAAAAAAAAATATGGAAGGGAAACGCAGACGCCAGACGCAACCACGCTATCCAAACTCAGCCTTAGGAAAGCTGAAGTCTTGGAATTTTGGACTGTATGATAATTCGTTGATGCAATTGCAGGGTTGCAATCTGGACACGTAGGTGTAGCAATCAGGCTATTCTTATCCGGGTCCCTCTATTAACCATGCTAGATTGAACGTGTGGCTATCACTTTTTCGGGTCAATTTTAACTTTTCTATCATTTGTTTTTTTTCTCAAAATATATATATATATATCTATATATATATATATATATGAATTATAGCCGAACAATATTTTTTAATTGAATATAAATTTTAAAAAATTTATTATTGAATTACATTATTTTTGAATAGTTTTCATAGTTATAAAATTTTAAAGTAGTCAAAGATTAACAGTCATGTTATTAATCAATTTTTTAAATTCAAGTCTTTGTAATTTAAAATAATCATAAAATAATTATAAATAATGCATAAATTTGAGTTTATGAATTGAATGGTAAATAGCATTCAATTGACAAGAAAATTAGTATACATGTTTGTGAGGACACTCCTCAATTAATCGGATTTATCCGCTTTGGGGAGCCGGCACTCATTTTAGCGGCTTTCCCCGAGTGCAGGCAGGATTTTCACCTGGAGCAAGGGCTAGACCTTGGACTCACAGGCTTGACACCAAGTCCCACATCGGTTAGAGTTCCCTTTCACACATGGTTTATAAGCTTCTGGAGCGACCATGTGTGTACCACTACTACACATGTGTCCGATTAATTGAGGAGTGTCCTCACACCAGCAGATGTGTTTATGAACAGTTAAAACTCTTAAATTTTAGATTTTTTTTTTTTTTTTTTTGAGAAAGAAATTTTAGATAAGTTAAAACTTAAGATTTTTAAGTTTTTACTTATCTAAAATTTAGTTAAGGAGTAATGAGTAAGAGAGATTTCTAAACACATTTAAAAGTTTTATTTTATTAAAAAAAGAAAAGAAAACATAAGGATTAGAAGCTAAGACTAAGAATACAGCTTGAATTGCGCAATTCAAATGGGAGAACGTGTGTGATGATAGAAGTTTGTATTTGTGTAGAAGTTGAGTATTTTAAATTTTAAATAGTTAATGGATGTCTTTCCTATGTGCAAAATAAAAAAACAAACTAACTTTCATGTTTATCTTAATCTATAAAAAAAAATTAGTGCTTGCTATTTAGTTATAGAATATTTAAAGTCCATCTATTACTTTTTTTTTTTTCAAATTGTTGCAAATCCGTATAATATTCTGTTATATACCATCAGATTTTTATAAAGTATTATAAAATACTCGTTAGATTTTCATCACACCTCTAGGTTTCTTTTTGGTGATTTGCAATATAATAATCCCCAAATTAAATAGATATAAATTATCAAAATTTATTATAAAAAAAAGAGAAGAGTCTCTGAGCACGCACTTCGATAGATTATATATATATATATATATATATATTAATCTTTATTATAAGTTTGGCTTTGCATATTTAGGATCATCAGTTTATGGAATAATTAACTTATTATTATGACATTTATGCTACACATTTAGCACAATGTCAAGGACCCAGCAAATAAGCGAAAGGCATCTCTTGGCATAAAATTATTAATTAAATCAATGTAATCTAGGCACATGCCAAATGCACAAATAAAAAAAGGCCAGTACTCAAGCCATTGTAAATTACTTTAGTAGAGTGGAAGCACTTATAAAAAAAAAACCCTTAGGAATATTATATCCTAGATCATTGTAAGTTTACCTATAAAAGAGACAATTCGCCTCACTAGCTAAAGCACGTCAAAAAAAAAATACAAAATACAATCTATATACAAAGAATTACTAATACTAACTAAGTATTGGATACTCCCTACTAGGGCTTAACTTGATGGTCTCTTTGATTAGCTCTATTTTTCTTACAAATCTGTCAAAAACTTGAATTGGACGACTGTCTTAACTAGTGATTTTTGTATAATCAAGAACTTTTTTTTTAGTATTTTAATGTATAACATTTATTTATGATAATTTATTCGGCTACAAAAACTTTACCAAATTTTTTATTTGAAAAAAAAAAAAAAAAAAAAAAATATATTATATATATATATATATATATCAGCTGAGTGTTAATTGAAGTCCAAATTTATTATGATATTTATGCTAGAAATGTTCCACCACAAGGAAGGAACCAGAAAATAAGAAAAAGGAACTATATCACATAATATGTGGAAAATATAAGTATAGACTAAGACTATAGAAGACCCTCTTGCACGATAATCACAGTGGAGCATTATCGCGATGGTCATATCTCAAGTCCCTCTCCCTCAATCTAATGATTCTAATCCCTCATTTACGCTTTACTTGGATTGGACGCTTTACATATTTCTTTACTTTATCATCTCCAGTCCTCCACTAATATGTGGAACAGAGGAAGTGCCGAGCAATTAAATCTCGGAAAAGTGCCGAACAGATGGTTAGCCTCAATAACAATCTAATGATTCTAATCCCTCACTTACGCTTTACTTGGATTGGACGCTATACATATTTCTTTACTTTATCATCTCTAATCCTCCACTAATATGTGGAACAGTGGAAGTGCCGAACAAAACTTGGAAAAGTGCCGAACAAATTCTGTTAAACTTTCACTGACTTTGGTTACAGAAATGGATTTTCCTAGGACTTTTGAAAATTATGGTCACGTGGGTTCCCTCGTTAAGCATTGTGAATTGAAAACTAAAGAATTTTTTGATGCGCACATGATCAGCCGACTCAACGCATGTTTGATTTTGATTTTTTTTTTTTTCTCTAACAAATAGATTTTCCAATGAACGAACCTCTTGCCTAGTGGCATTTGGTGATGACTTGTAATCCCATGTCAAATTCTTCTACTTTCACTTTCTGGGGTTGAGCTCAGGTTCCATATAGTGTATTTTTGCGTTTAAAAAAAAAAAAAAAAAAAAAAAGCTATTATCTGCTCTTCAATTTGTTGATCTGCTAGACATAAAATTCATCATCTATTCCATCTTGGATCTGCTCATATGATACTTAGGGATGGTGCTTCGTGTTTGAAAGCAAACATAAATATATTTCTATCAACTACTGTGACTTCTACCTCATTACAAAGTTTCTAACGGAAAGTATGCCACAAACCTATATTTATATATATCTAAAAATTGAAAGCATATTATTTGTTGTAGTATTTTAATATTATCTAATTAAAATGAATAATATGAAGATATAAATATAAAGATATGAGTTAATATAAAAGCTAAAGAGTTAGTGAAATATTTAATCTCACATTGATAATGAGAGATGCTCGTTTATTGTTTTAAAGTGTGATGATTAATGAACTGAAATGTATTGGAGCAGAGATTGAGCTTGGTATGTGCGCAAGGGAGGAGGTGTCTAGCCATATGACATTTATTGAGTTGTTGTATCCTAAGAGAGACAAGTCTGATGATTCGATCCATTTTGGTCAATTTCGGGACACTTTTGTCCATTTCAGCACACTTACATAATAATGAGAAAAGACAAGTTTGGTTGAGGGTATCTATTCTAAATCATAATTTATTAAAAATATAGATGACAAAAGTAATATTATATTTTAATTTAATGATTTGTGGTATTATCTTTCTTTATGTTCTTTTTTCCCTCCGTAGCTGATATTAATATTTTTGTTTTTGAGTCAATTACACATTTTAGTGTTTTGATAGGTTATAATTTGAATTTGAATACCAATTTCTAAGTCATATAGAAATTAGGAGATTACTCTAACTATGATTCTCTTAAGCTTTTAAATGATTCACTTGAGCACGTGAAAGCTTTTTTCTAATGATATATGAAGCTCATCTTGCAATATATATGTTGTTCAACATACCATAGCAGAAATTTTTCCAGAAATAAATTATTGATCCTCTCAAAAGACTTATAGCAAACAAATGGCTTGTCCCTTGATGAGATAATCATAATCCAGTTGTTATGTTGACAATAATAACAATGACGTGTTCATGAAGGGAACCATGGAGGAATTATCCTGACACATACTGCATTTGAAAAACCACATTGTAGCCTGTAAAGATGTACATAAGATGCAGCAGCATTAGATGCAAATTGCAAAGTTTATGAGATTGTCCAAACATTATTTTGAAAGATTTGTGTTGTGCCCCTGGACCGAAGCAGTAACTAAAAGGGTGGCACTAGGGTCAAAGCATAATGCTGAAAAGCCTAAAATAGGACTCTTGTACGTCCTGAACTGGGCAATAACAACTTTGCTTACAATATTTTTGACAATGACCCAACAAACACAAGAAAACAATAATAAACCTAGGGAAATATAACTGAGATATGAAAAGGAATCAATAAGAGATTAATTATTCTTTAAAATTTATTGAATATAATTTGTTCTCCATAAATATTGAACTCTTTCTAAAAGTGTTTTTTTTTTAATCTCTCTATCGCTACACACATATATTCTATTATTTTAGGTTTTTCTTTTTTAATTGAGAAACTTAGGTGTGTTTGATTGATATTATTCTTTTTAAAAGTGAACTATATTCTTCAAATTTTTGTTATAATTTACTTTCATAATTTAGTTTTTAAATGACAAAGTTTAACCTAAGGCTACAAGTTTACTCAATATCTTTTTATTGGAGATGAATTTTGACAAATCCACCATTAAATTACATCTTTTTATATCCTCTATGTTTGCAAAATTTCTAGAAAATTAAAGATCAATAACTATGTCATCAATAAATTGTTTAAATTACAAGTTTTTATAGTTTAAAATTATGCATAAAATATAAGTTTATACATCCTATTATAAATAATATTCGATTGACTCAAAATTTAACGCATATTAAGAGCTTAAAGAACATGTAATTTAACGATTAGATTTTAATAATATGTAATAATATTTATTTTATTAAGTAAGGTTGTAGGTTTAGGCTATAACCAATTTTATAGCTAAACTTTGTCATTTTCTAAATAAGTATACATCCAAATCTAATATTTTAATAACAACTAAATGGGGGGAGTTGGCTTAGGGGTAACAACTAAGATAAGTTTAATTAGTAGCTTTATCTCTTAAAGCTCGTATGAGAGAAAATGATATCATTTATTTTTTAAGTAATTGATATGTCAGATTCCTTCAACTTTGAAAATGTATGACACTATTAGGAGTCTTTTGTTTGTTTTTTTTTTTTTTTAATTATTTAGGAAACACCATGGAAGACTTTAATCGTATTAGTATTTTAACAAGTCTTTGATCATTGTTTGGAACTTCCAAAGACTTTGAAAATTCAAGTCTTGGAATTTTTTTCTTTGTTCGCTATAGTCTTGGAATTTTGGACTATATAAGAATTGTTTGATGTAAATTGTAGAGCTATAGACAAATGTGTAGAAACCGATTAACACGTAGTAATCATGTTATCTAAATAAGCCAAATTCCTTCAACTTGAAAACGTGACACTATTACAAGTCCTTTTTTTTTGGTTGAGGGAAACATCATTAGAAGACTTTAATCATGTTAACTTTTCAAGTTTCAACAAGTCTTTGATCATTGTTTGGAACATCCAAAGACTATAAAAATTTAAGTCTTTGAATTTTTTTCTTTGTTTGCTATAGTGTTGGAATTTCGAACTATAGAAGAATTGTTTGATGCAAAAGGCAGATTTATAGACAAATTTTGTGGAAACCAATTAACATACATGTAGCATTCATATTATTTGAATAAGTTTATGTCATTCATATGCCAGATTCCTTTAACCTTGAAATCGTGTGACATCATTAGAAGTCTTTTCTTCTATTTTTTAGGGAAACACCATTAGAAGACTTTAATCCTGTTAGCGTTTCAAGTTTCAACAAGTTTTTGATCATTGTTTGGAACTTCCAAAGATTTTGAATATTCAAGTCTTAGAATTTTTTTTTCTTTGTCCACTATAGTCTTGGAATTTTGGACTATTGTTTGATGCAAATTACAGAATTATAGATGAAATGTGTAGAAACCAATTAACATGTAGCAGTCATGTCATTTGAATAAGTTTTATGTCATCCATATGCTAGATTTCTTCAACCTTGAAACCGTGTGACATCATTAGAAGTCCTTGTTTTTGGGGAAACCCCACTAGAAGACTTAAATCATGTTAGCGTTGTGAGTTTCAACAAGTCTTTGATCACTGTTTGAAACTTCCAAAGACTTTGAAAATTGAAGTCTTGTATCTTTATTTCTTTGTTTGCTGTAGTTTTGGAATTTTGGCCTATTGTTTGATACAAATTGCATAGTTATAGACAAAATGTGTAGAAACCGTTTAGCAAGTAACAAGCGTGTTATTTGAATAAGTTTTATGTCATTTATATACTAGATTCCTTCAACCTTGAAAACATGTGACACAAGTAGAAGTCATTTTTTTTAGGAAAATACCATTAGAAGACTTTAATCCTGTTAGTGTTACATTAAGTCATTAAGAACTAGAAAAAGAAATTACATCATGGAGAAAAGCTTGTTCTAGAAAATAATGACTCTCTTCAATCCAAAACAGATAAATCATTAATGTTTGAGGCATGTTTAGCCAATAAATGAGCTAGCATATTACCCGTTGTCTAATATGAGAGAATACAAATCTACATAAAGCATAATAGAAGAAAAAATACCATAGACTATTGGAGCAACAAAGGAAGAAGGTGGAGACAGATCACATAAAGGATTAGAGATGATTAAAGAATCAGCCTCCAAATGCTTTTGCCTCAGCCCCCAGAGCACCCAATGGGGCATGGATCTTCTTAATCAAAGCTGCAATCACTCTCCCCATATCATCTCTTATCATCACCCCCACCCTCAATGCCTTTTAAGTCGCAAACACTGCACTATCCACATTTTTTTCTTTGATCGCTAGTCATGGAATTTTGGACAATATTAGAATTGTTTGATACAAATTGCAGAGTTATTGACAAAACGCGTGGCAACCGATTAAACATGTAGCAATCATGTTATCCGAATAAATTTGATGTCAACCCTTTCTTTTTTCTTAAATTAATTAAAAAAAATGATTTATGGTTAGATATACTCATTTAATTACAAATAGTATGTAGGAAATATTTGCAAGTTTGTTTTGTCTAAATCTCAAATTAGCTTTGCTAATATCTTCCAAAGCACTTCCTTTTCACTTTCTCGATCATCAACCCAAACTCAGGGCTTATGTCATCCATTTATTTTTCTTCAAATAAATTAGAAGAGAGAGAGAGAGAGAGACTGATTTATAAGTACATATTTAGTTATTTACGTGCAATGATCCTTTGCATTTGCAATAATCAAGAAAAATCAATAAAATGTTGTTTTTATACATATTTATTCAAGTTTAAACTACAAAATACATAACTTTAATATATTTTAAAATTAGACATTTAAATTTTATTTCCCCCCATTTTAGTCTTTCAACTGTAATCTAGTATCAATTTAGTCATTTGTGAATTTTGTCCAATCTCACCATAAGTTTTAGATTTTTCACTTTATAAAATGATGTTGTTTTAAGTGAATACTATGAGGTGGATTGAAAGGGCAAGCTAAATTGAAAATGAATGAAAATTAAAGGACTCAAATAAAATAAATTAAAACAAAAAAAAAAAGTGAAAAAAAAGCACTGAGTTGAGAACAATGCAAAATTTGAGTATAACGTGTAATTTAGCCAAAATTTCATGAGTGTTAATCAACATATCAATTAGATAATTTATAGAAAATGATAAACCTAATTCAATTAAAATTTATTTAGAGAAAATCAAACCTAAGTTAATCCAAACAACATATAGTATATTTTGTGTATTGTAGCATTATCTTAAAAAAAAGCCGTGAATTATAATTTGTTCAAATTAACATAATTTCACTAGTCTTCACACTAATGATGGTGTTGATGGATGTAATAAATCCTAACTACTTGGGTTGGTGTCTTTGAAGAGAGGAAAGTATCACTAATCTTCGCAGGAGGTCCCATGGGTGCAATCTTTGGAGAAGCATTAATGAAGGATGGGAGAACTTTTCTAAGCATATATCTTTTGTAGTGGGGGAAGGAACTCGTATCCGTTTTTGGCAGACAAGTGGATTGGTGATGCTACTCTAAAAGTTCTCTATCCTGAGCTCTATGTGTGTTCAGCGGTCAAGGATGCCTGTATCTCTGAGGTTTTGTGGATTCCAGAAGGGAGTACTGTTAGAGTGTGGAATTTAACATTTTATAGAGCTTTTGAAGATTGGGAGTTGGCTGCTTCGTATTCTCTTCTCCGGCTTATCCAATCTCGTATTCCATAGGGTAGTAGGAGAGATACCCTTTACTGGCGGCTTAAAGGGGATGGTAAGTTTGACACTCGGTCTTACTACCTCGCGATCCGGGGTGCTTCAAATTCTTAGCATCCTTGGAAGGGGGTTTGGAAACCAAAGATCCCTAAGCACGTGGCGTTCTTTCTGTGGTCTGCTGCTCATGGTTGGATCCTCACCTTGGACAACCTTATGCTTAAGGGTCGGACTTTGGTTAATAGGTGTTGTTTATGTTGCAAGGATGGGGAGTCGGTTAACCACCTTCTTCTGCATTGTCCTGTTACCCATTTCCTATGATCTTGTATGCTTCAGGCCTTTGGGATTCTTTGGGTTATGCCAGGATCGATGGCGGATTTGATATCTTGCTGGCATCAATGGCATGGAAAGTATAAGTCGGATATATGGAACTTGGTTCCAGGGTGCTTAATGTGGATTGTGTGGTTGGAACGAAATCGTCGTTCCTTTGAGGACAAAGAGAAGACTTTGGTTGAGTTAAATCTTTTATGCCAGCGTAGTCTCTTAGAGTGGTCTCGTTGTTGGGGCTTTACTAATTGCTCTTCTCTCTCTGAGTTTTTGTCCTCCCTTAGATTAGTTTCCTAGTAGCTTTTTTCTTCTTGTTCATTATCATGAACTTCTTGTATGTCTTTCTTTCTATCATTTATAAAAACTTTCTGATTACCTATAAAAAAAAAAGTATCACTAATCTTCGCATGTTGTGAAAATTTATAAAAATATGGGGAAAAAGAGTGCATTTTGTGACCTTTGAAGAGAGGAAAGTATCACTAATCTTCGCACGCTGTGAAAATTTACAAAAATATGGAAAAAAAAGAAGTGCATTTTGTGACCATGGGTGGGGGTTGGTAACCTAAGCTTTAGAGGTTTTTAGCCTACAGCTAATGAAAATCCAGATTCCTTTTAATTTGAATACTAAGTTGAGACTTGAGAGAGGCGTTTTCCTTATTTTTAGTGCTAAAAAGTTGTGCAATTGGTAGTATAATCTCATATTTATCTCCCACGAAAATTAATTAATTAAAAAAAGAAAAAAAAGAAAATCATATCCAAAACACATAAATTTCTCTAGCTTGGAGCTCCAGTGCCCTTCAATTAGCACTAAGAGCCTACAAATCAACACTTTGGTTCAATTAGTGGAGTGCTAATCTTTTCTTTTAATAGGTAATAAAGATATATATTCAAGAACACTACCTTATGCAGAAAAACATAAGGCAAAGAGAAAAATACAAAGGGAAAAGAAAAAGTAAAAAGATAAAAAGAAAAAAGAAAAAAGAAAAAGGAATTAAGTACATAGGAGAGAGCTAAAGAACATAAGGAGAGAATCACTAGAAGTGAGTCCCCAAGGCCTAGACCAGTCAAATAGAGTACCACTGAAAGAGGTCAATAGCTAGTCATCCAAACTTTCCATGTCCTTGAACGTCCTCCTATTTTGCTCCCTCTAAAGACACCATATCAAGCATAATAGAACTAAATTCCAAATGCTAGACAAATGCTTTTTAGGCCAATTCCACCAACCAAAGAGAGTATCTACAACTGAACCAGGCAAGACCCAAGAAAACCCAAAAGATCTAAACACCAAATTCCACAGCCGATAAGTCTTTCTACAATGCAGTAGCAAATGATCCGCCGTCTCCCCAATATTGCGGCACATGATACACCAGTCGACAAAATCTAACCTTCTACCCCTCAAATTATCACCTTTAAGGATCCTATCCCATACAGCAGTCCACACAAAGAAGGAAATACGCCGAGGAGCCTTAACCTTCCAAACACCTTTCCAAGGAAACATAATGGGCAAGGTGTTTCTCAACTTATTGTAAAACGAACGAATATCAAAGTCCCCATTCCTTGTCAACTTCCATCGCATACGATCTTTGTTCTCAGTAAGAGGAAGATTAGAGCCCAAGGTATGGAGAAAATCATCCACACCACCCATTTCCCAATCATTTGGTCTCCGAGTAAAGTGAACATCCCAGCTTCTCTGCTCCTCTATCCCCAACCGTTCAAGAGAAGAGGCCACCGATACCTCTTTATTGGAAACAATCCCATACACACTTGGAAAAGTCAATGGAAGAGGAGAATCCCTACACCATTGATCTGTTCATAGCTTCACTCTATCCCCACCCCTACCTCAAAGCGAATATTTTTGCTAAAATCCTCTCATTCCATGCGGATACTTCTCCACAAGCCACACTTATGCACCCCTCTACCTAGCTTGGACATCCATCCCTACCATGCTTCCCCAAACTTGAGTGCTACCACCCTTCTCCAAAGCCTTGTCTCCTCAATCCCAAACCGCCATAACCATTTCCCTAGTAAAGTTTTATTAAAAGTAGTTAACTTCCTTACTCCTAACCCACCATTTTTCAAAGGTGCACACACCTTGTCCCATCCCACCAAATGAAACTTGGAGTCCCCCCACAAGAAATTCCTTTGCAACCTCTTAATTTTATTGGCCACATGCATAGGGATGGTAAAAAGAGACATAATAAGTGGGGAGACTAGATAATGTGCTTTTAAGCAACGTTAGTCTTCCACATTTTGACAAATATATCTTCTTCCAACCGGCCAACTTACGCTCAAATTTCTCCAAGATAGGATTTTAAACAGTAGGAAACTTGTAGGATGCCCCTAATGGCATATCAAAAAAGGTCATAGGTAAAGACCCAATTCGGCATCCCAAAATCTCTGTCAGGACATGGACATTAAGAACCCTCCAATGGGAACCATCTCACTCTTCAGCGCATTAACCTTTAAACCTGTCACTACCTGGAAACAAAGAAGAAGCATCCGACCATGTAGAATCTGCTCCTCGTCAGCATCGCAAAACAAAATCGTATCATCCGCGAACAAAAGATGCGATACACATACCCCCCCCCCCCCCCCCCCGGGTCTACCATCGGCTCTAAGACCTTGAAACAAACCAGCCCCTTCAACTATTTTTATTATCTTACTGAGGACCTCCATTACAACCAGAAACAACATGGGGGAAAGTAGGTCCCATTGTCTCAATCCCCTCGAGCTCCCAAAAAAATCAGCTGGAGACTCATTAAATAAGACAGAGAATTGGGCTGTAGATATGCATGTGCAGATCCACCTACACCACCTCACCCCAAATCCCATTTTCTTCAAAAAATCAAGAACAGCCTCCCAGTTCACATGATCATAAGCTTTCTCAATATCTAATTTACAAATAACCTCAGGAAGCTTACTCTTCACCCTACTATTAACACACTCATTAGCAATGAAAACTGAATCAAGAATTTGTCTACCACCCACAAAACTATTCTGAGACTCAGATATCAGCTGATCCAAAACCTCTTTCAAGCGATTTGCCAACACCTTGGCCAAAATCTTGTAAACACTCCCCACCAAAGTAATAGGTTTAAAATCTCAAATATTGGAAGAACCATTCTTTTTAGGGATTAAGGCTATGAAAGTTGCATTAAGAGATTTTTCAAACTTAATGTGTTGATAAAACTCTTCAAACACGGCTAAGACATCTCTTTCCACAACTCCCCCAACAATGGTGATAGAAAGCCAAAGAAAAACCATCAGGACCTGGTCCTTTATCTCCTTCCATCTCTTTGACAACTCGAAGAACCTCCTCCTGTTCAAACCTTCGTTTAAGCCAGTCCCTCTCTAACCCCTTATCTGATCGAACTCCAAACTTTCCACAAAAGGCCTCCACTCCTCTGTCTCCTTGTACAATTCTTTATAAAACTGTACAACTTGGTCTACCATCTCGGATTCGTTCTCATAGATACCCCATTCACCTCCAACATACTAATATGGCTATACCTTCTCCGAGAATTGGCCATCTTGTGGAAAAATTTGGTATTGTTATCTCCTTCCTTAATGCAAAGTATCCTTGATTTCTATCTCCACGAGACTTCTTCCAATGAGAGAAGGTTTTGTATTTGAGATCTCAACACAGCCCTCTCACCTAACTCCACTTCAGAAAGACCATGCTCCCCTTCCTTAACATCCAATAATTTCAAAGCCTCCAGCAATACTTTTTTCTGACGCTCTACATTTCCAAACTTACTCTGATTCTACTGAATAATATCTTCCTTCAACTGTCCAATAAGTCCCACTTTCTAGATTTTTCAATTGCAAAATGCTAAAATTATAAACTTTTTTACATTATTTTTTACAAACGGCAGATATGGTAAGTGATTAAGTAAAAAAAATTACATTAATGGTAGACGTAGATGAGAATAAATAAGAATTAGCCATATCAACAATTTGTAAAAATATTGTAAAATAGTTTTTATGTGTAACAGTACTCTATTCGATTGTAATTCTAATTTTTACTGTTGTTTAAAAAAATAATTTAAAATTTCTAGCATATTTGGATTTTCTTTTTCATCATGTTCTTCTATAATTCAAAGTTCAAACTTCAATTAACTACTATATATATTTATATAACTAAAACCTCTGAAACTCCCACAATTTTCCACATCACCACTATTTTCTTTTTCTTTTAGGTTTTATATCTTACATATTTATTAGTTCCCTTCAATGTGTAATTATCTTATCAAGTGTTACAATAGTTTAGTTTAACTAAAACTCTATTAAATATATGTTTCAAAAACTTGAAAATTCTACTTCAACTAAAATTCTAGGGTAAATAGCAAATTACAACTCTAAAATTTGGGGGTGATTGGAATTTACACCATGAAATTTCAAATTTTAGATTTTGCCCCCTAAAGTTTGAGGTGTTTGGAATTTACACCCTGACATTTTAGAATTTGGATTTTACACCCTCAAATTCTGAAACTTTAGGGTGTAAAATCCAAGCACTCCAAAACTTTAAGGAGTAAAATCCAAACACTCCTAAAATATAAGTGGTAAAATCCAAATTCTGAAACGTCAGGGTGTAAAATCCAAACATCACAGAACTTCAAGAGATAAAATTCAAATTCTGAAATTTCAGGGTGTAAAATTTAATCACCCCCAAATTTTAGGTGTAATTTCCAATTTACCCAAAATTCTATAACAAAAATTTCACCAAATATAAACCCATGAAGTTTTGCCACTCTTTTTCGATAGATTAATATTCTCATTGGAGTGCGATTATAGAAAATTCCTTTTACAACACCAATTAAGGTATATGCACTATTCTGAACATATGAAGTATAATCTAATCTCTATTGTTGTGATTCTTCCCAAACAAAACAATGCTTTGAGAACTAAATACTCATATATTTAGTTTTATGGTTGAATTTTTGTGATAATTTCCAAATTCAGCTTGTATTCGTTGCATTACGCTTTATTAAAAATTAAATTAAAAAAAAATGAATTATTGGTTTCGGGATTTGGATTACTAACAGTTTTAGTAAAGTTAAAGTTTAAAACAAAGTTGAATTGTTAATTGGTAACTTTTAAATTATACAAAATTGCTTTTCTTAAATGTTAAAAAAAAAAATTTTTAAAAAAAACCCTTGAATTGATGAGACAAATAAGCAATGGGGGATGGAAAAGAGAAGATAGATAATGAGGGTATCACAATCCAACGCATGATTGCCTAAGTTAGCACATTGCCTTACTATTTGAGTTAAGGTGGTTTAAGAATTATGAATTACGTTCTTTGTTTTTTTATGATATATATATGATCCATTTTTCATTTTTACTCAGTTAACACTCTTTTGCCTTTCAACTGGTATTTTTTATTCTTTTTTTACATTTAGATATTTCAAATTCTATTCTTTCCAAATTTCTCTCATTTGTGTGCCTGATGAGAGTTTGTTTTATTTATTGGCTTAAAAGTGTTGAAATGAATTTTTTTTTTTACTAATTCTACTGTAACTATTTAAGCCAGATGACTAAAGCAACCTTTACTTAATATTCGGTACATTTATTTGTCTTCACTCTCTAACAAAGTCATTTTATTCATCTGAAGGTTGAGACTATATAACATTATTGGTGTTGGAGTTATCACTATTGGTCTTTATATTTTTTTTTTCCTCTTAAGTTGTAACTTTTATAAGTGAAAATTTCAAACTTTTGTTTGACTCTTCCGTGCATCGCACGAGTCAGCGACTAGTTAAATAAATAAAACATTTAGTAAAATAAATAAAGTTATTTTGAAATTAATTAAAAGGATAATATCATACACATTAATAGCTACCTCCTTTTCTAAATTTTTTCTAAAAAAATAGTAATAATAAAAAGAAGAAGAAGAAAAGAAAGAAGCTACCATTCAATGTGCTTGCAAATGGTTACCTAATGGACTAATCATAGATTTAGATGATTAACTCACAATGGCTCATAGGCATTTAATAGCCATGATTATGTACACTGATGTTTTGGCTTTGGAGCCAAAGGTCTTGTAACTGAATTAGCACCTCCTCATGTACAAAACACTTGGGGGTCTAGGGGGAAAAAGATTCGAGCTGTGAAGTTAGCAGCATATTATAATTATTGCTCAAAAAAAAAAATGTTTTGGCTTTGGAGTTCATATAGTAAAGTTAGTAATCCTAACTAATATAATTATGTTTAAAAAATTAAAAAAAAACCTAGCAATTTTGCAACCCAATTGACACATTTGGTTGTTATCAATAAAGATATTTAAGGGTTCAAAGCTTCCCCCAACTATCAAATCATTATAAAATTGTACACCAAATAATTAATTTATTGGATATCCATCGGTTTGTTAATCATACTTTTAGAAAAATTATTTTGTGATCCATAATATTGTTAAATTGGCTCTTATGTGTTATTTTGAGGGAAAGATCCACATCTTTTCATTTTTGTCTTATTACTCAAGAGTATGATTTTTTTTTTTTTTTTCATGATAATTTGGTAGTTATAATGGGAAATGGGGAATTTGAACCATGTATAGTTTTGTAAAAAACACCACAAGATAGTACCAATTATGCTACAAGACTTTTGGCTCAACAATGGGATTCAATTCCTGTCTTTGTGCTTATGATTTTGTCATTGAATTAGAGATCTAAAATTTGAACCCGCTTATACCAAAAATCGATTAGTATCTTAGCCTAATGATAAGAGCAATTATTATACTTTAGACGTCATAAGTTGAAATTCTATTCATTTAAAAAAAAATAAAAAATAAACCTAGGTAGCAATCACATATGGAAAATAATTAATTTGATGTCATTAAATAATTTTAAGGTATTACACAGAAGAAGAAGAAAAAAAAAAAAAAAAAAAAAACTTTTGACTCGCTCAACCCACCGGGTTCGGCCAGGTTAATCCAATCGGTTTAGTTTCCCAATTTCTACTTCTACGTTCACTGTCTATGCTATTCCATTTCCCTCTCATTCTTGCCTCCAAATGGACAAAACCGATAGAATTAATGGCAAGTTTAAGGATGAAGAAGAATAAGTCGAAGAAATATAAGCAGAAGACACAAGAAGAATCAGCTAAAACCCAACCGTAGCTGTTTCAATACACTAAGAAACATTCCTCTGCAACTGCAATCCCCATATGTAGATGAATGAACCCATATGGGACAGAGACATTGGGATAGAACTTTTTTCTTCTTCTTACGGCACATAGAGATTAAAATAGAGGAAGATTAATAGGATAAAATAATGCGGAAGAAGGTGCATGCGCCTCTATGTATGAAAGAAAACGTTAGAAGAATTGTCATTTTAGTAATTGGATCAGTTGGTCTGATTTTTCCATGCCATTCAACAGAAAATTATATACTATTTTATCAAGGCAACTAAATTTTTATATTCATTATCATTTGAAAGCAATTTACTTCCATAGAAAAATAAGAATAGTGCAGAGAGAGAAATCAAATACAAATTTGTGGTTTATATATGCCTTTCATTATGTGATGTATTTTAATTTCTTCGGTAATATGCATAACCTGGTGTTTCTTCTTGGTCTTTTTAAATGATTTTGACTGTTTGGAGAACAAGCGAAGTGGAGATTTGGTTTTTTTTCCGCTAGATGGTTTTATACTTTTATCTTCTCAACTCTTCCTGAAAATCTTGGTAGAATCTAATGGGTTTCATTATGCTCTGTTACTAGTTTGATATCTGTGGTACAGTGACTCAGGAGTTTGATGCAGGACTTGAATGTTCTTGGCATAATGAATCTGTCTGAAAGGCTTCACAGGATCAGTCCAGACAGATCCATTAGGTACAGAACATTTCAAAAAGTTTTCTCCCCTAAACTTTTTGTCTTTGTTAAGCTCTTCTATCATCTATCCCTTCTATACCTCAAAGCATACTGTTTCATTCAATAAACCTTAATAATTTGTTTTCTTCTCATACATGCAGCCTTTTGTCTGTAAGTTTACTTTACTCATTCAATAACTATTATTTCCTGGGCATGCGTTTATCATCACAACAATCACAATAAATTCTATAATGAAAACTATGGGAAGGAGAAAACATCAAAGAGAAACAGCACATGTGAATATAGCTATGAATTATAAATCCGCTGAGTGGATTCTGTTTCTCAAGTCACTTGGTAAGAGTATCACAGTTTATCAGATCATTCACTGTAGCAATGGAAATGTTAAGCTGCATAATAGAGGACTCCAAATATTGATTATGAGGGGGTGAGTGAAGATGGAAGTTTCTGCGGGAAATAATTTCCAGAAATACAAAGGAAAAATATCAAGGTCAGCTTTCTGGTGCTCCTAACCACCCCCCCCCCCCCCCCTCCAAAAAAAAAATAATCTAATGCTATATGCTCTCTCAAGTTTTTATTACTGTGTTATATATGATGACCATGCTTCACATTTTCTTCACAAATTATGTCTGTCTGATTTTTTTTTTCTTTTTTTAAGTCCATTTGAAGATTAAAACTAAGATAAGCAAGCTCATATATAATTTAGATCTCCCTTTGCCAAATTCATCTTAATCAACCATTATATATAGGCAAAATAACATATTTTTACGAATGGCAACACCACAATCCTTTTACCCTTTGAACTCAACACATCATGTCATGATATGGACATATGGTTTTCGATAGAGTTGCATATCTCACCTGTAGTCAGCAAGGGAGAGATCAGATAAAACCTCAGATGCAATTGTTCCCTTTCTCTCCTTCTTTGTTAGTCTACCTGTGAAGAAGTCTGATGCTGACTCTATCACAGTCCCGATCTAATTGTCAAAAGACCAAAAGGTTTATGAATTAGCCAAGCCTAAATAACAAAATGTATACCACCCAAAGGAGAATAAACAAGAGTCCCACTTACAGCTCCAAGATATCACATGCTATACTATTATCCTAGAAATTACAAATAGACTTACCTGGAAATACACGGGCAAAGTTTTGGATTTTGAATCACCCTTCTTGTAGTGCCTCTACAGATCAATGGCACTTCTCAACTGTAATCATGAACACAGGAAGAAATTCAGAAATTAAGATGGAACTTTCTTTTAAAAGAATTTAGAATATAATTAAGTTGCAGAGTCTAAACTCATAGCAAGCAAATGAACCATCAAAGTCAATAAAAAGTGTTCTATTAACTTGATAAAGCCAAGAACCACTACATGCATATCCAAGCTTCACAACAACTTATCCCCCCAACCCACAAAATCCAAATCCCAAAAAAAAAAAAAAAAATTCACAATAAGTTATTATATATGATTATTTAATTGTAATTATTCAATAGACCAAGAGCCACGTGTCTTCCCCTCACATAACAGTAAATCTCACTAATTAAATTCATAGTAGGTCTTGTCATTCATGTGAGAGGAGAGAGCATTGCTCAAGGAGTATTGTATAACTTTCCATTATTTAGATAGATATAAAATGACTTAAAATCTAAATGAGTTCCAGCATAATTCAAAAGTAAATGGGAGATTGTTTGAGTCAAACTTATTCAACTCCAAAGAAATCCTGAGATGAATTAAGTCTAATCTTATATCTAGAACATGTTATCATAAGATAATGCTCATTTTGGTCAAAGTAAGAGCACATCATAATTTAAAAGCACATCTTAAATTATGATATGTTCGATCGATTCTTGTTGTGAATTTCATGTAAGAAATAGAATCATGTGCATTCAGGTCAATATAATGCAAACAAAACTTTTTGAGTGAAGTTGAGTTTCTAAATCATCTTTTTCAAATTGAAACTATAAACATCCTAGATAGAGCACCAAATCAAAGATTCTAAGATACTACCATCATAATTACTTCAAGTCCAGCCCAAGTTTTCCACTTGACCATGCCGATGCCATTTTTCAAGAAACGTAGTTGGCAGTATATGACTAAAAGATATCACTTATATTCCGGGAAGTTTCACAATAGGAAACCCACCATTTTACATATTTTTTTCATCAACTTGGACACCCAATCCGAGGGTGGACCAGACTCAGTCAGTTGTGCTCCCTCTGTAGAATCCTAAGCCAGCAAACCCACGTTGAGGTCATTAGGAACCCACTAAGACAGAGGTTAACATTCCAACACACAATTATCTTTTTCTCCACTGCCACAACCACTGTCAACCACCCTACTGGACTCCCGTGGAAGAATGTGGAGCCCAGAATCTGACTGAAATAACCCACCTGAATCCACCTCTTCGGCATGTGCTTCCCCATCCCCAAACTCAGCTACCATCCCTTTACCCAAGTCTAAAAGAGGATAAAATCTATTTCTCACCACCGGCTCACTCCCTACCATTTTTCGAGTTTACCTCCATGTCCCCGGTGAACCCAGAATTCCAAAACCCAAAACCATGAGTCGCCTCGGCACCAGGGCTCATGCACCCAAAAGAAGCCATGCCGGCGTCGAGATTATCATTCTCGGTGCTACTTCTTAACTCTAAATCTTTTCCCGTCACTGGGTCACCACAAGCACTTATTGGCCTCCCTACCATTTTCGAGCTTACCACCATGTCCCTGGTGATGAACCCTGAATTCCAAAACCCAAAACCATGAGTCGCCTCAGCACCGGGGCTCGTGAACCCAGAAGAAGCCACGCCGGTGTCGAGATTATCATTATCGGCGCTACATCTTGACTCTAACTCTTTTCCGGTCAGTAGGTCACCACAAGCACTTATCGGCCTCAACTCAGCACCCCTTGAGCTCGCGCCCTCTTATCTCTCTACCGGAAGCTGGATCTCCAATGGCTTCTGGATTTGAGACCCCAGCACGTGGGCTACGAGATCAGCTTTAGAGCTCTAACAGTGGGCCGGGTTTAACATAGTTGGGGTTTGGCGTGGCCCCCAAATAAATTTGGGCTTGGCTGAAATAAAAGGGCTGGAGGGAATATCTTTATGTCAAATGGACTTTAAGGGATTTATAGATTTTGGGCCCACTTCATTTACCTCAGACCACACAATAGCCCAATTATCATCTAGCCCACGCTGAAAACGCATAAAAAGGTCCAAGACTAGCTTTGATTTCATCCCATCACTTTCAATTACCTTTAACGTTGACAAAACCTTCACCCCGAGAAGCTCCCTCTGTCCTAGAGTACTCGCCTTGCAGGAATCACGATAATCACAGCTAGGATCTGACACAAGCTTCGCTCCAACCTGTTCCCTCTGTCCTAGGATACCTTTCTTGCAAGTATGGTGGCTGAGATCTGACAAAATCTTCACCCCATCCAATGCAGATTTCTTCTTTCCTTCAACCCCTTCGCCACTGGTGTTTTTCTGATTCCCCGCCACCACCGACGCATAGGAAGATGAGGCATCCCTATTGGGAATACTTGGGATTGGTTTGCCTTTATTTTTTTTCACCGCCTTGGTTATGAGGTTTGTCACCCACCGCCGATGCCTCAGCCTTTGGTGCCTAAGACGATCCCTGATGAAAAAGAGAAGCTGGTTTTACAATTTTCCTCAAGTTTAGGCCAAAGTAGTGCCAGCCACAACCCAACCTTCCCTCAGGTATCACAATGTTCCCCTTCCGTCGACCATGAAGAAGTTCAGAAACCATTAAAAACTTGCCATGTGCGTTTGACCCCAATTGAAGGATGAAAACAACATCACCTTCTTTAATCGTTCTTGCATAATTACCAAGTGATTGCTTTGAATATAATTCCCCCAAATGGAACAAAAAACGGTTTGCACTCTCCTTTCCCAAAGAGATAGCGCATAGAAGAATGGCCTCTCTTAAAGATCCGTAAAGAGAAAATAGAACCCCCTTCCTCAACGAAAAACTCAAAAGTTTTGGATTCAATAAAGAAAAATGTGAAACCACCCATCCTCAATAATAAAAAATTGTGATTTTAAAAGTTCTTCAGAAACAGAACTACCTAGTATTAATAACAAAGTCTTTGATATTTAAACAGTTCATCGGACTAACTTGGGGGTTGTTCATAGTTTTAAATGACTCTACGACTACTTTCTTGGAATGTAAGGGGGCTTAACAATCCCCGAAAGAGAGAGATGTGTAAGAATTTTCTAAAAGAGTGGAAGTGTGATATTGTATGTTTTCAAGAAATGAAAGTATCGTCTGTTGACGGTGTGTGTTTATGGTGTAGTCCTTTCATTGATTGGACTGTGTTGGATGTTGTGCAGTCTTCGGGTAGGGTCTTGCTGATTTGGGATAAGAGGGTTTTTGAGAAGTTGGACGTTATTGCTGGACAGTTTTCTGTAAGTGTATTATTAAGAGGAGTGGTGGATGACTTTGTTTGGGCTTGTACAGGTGTGTATGGCCCTAATGATAATGGACAGTGGCCTACTTTGTGGGGGGAGTTATCCTAGGTGTGCGCTAGGTGGCCCATGGCTTGGTGTTTAGTAGGTGATTTTAATATTATTAGGTACCCAAGTGAGAGGCTTGGTTGTGAGTCTTTCAACCCTGCTATGTTCGCATTCTCGGGTTTTATAGAGAATAATTCTTTAGTTGATTTACCTTTAGAGGGGACCTCCTTCACTTGGTTTAGAGATTCTGGTCTTCCCTCTATGTCAAGAATCGACAGGGCTTTGGTTTCTCTTGATTGGGAGGAGCACTTTGAGAATGTATCCCAACAGGTGCTACCTCGTGTTCTTTCAGACCACTGCCTTCTTCTATTGGAAGCTGGTGTTGTTCAACGCCACTAAAGTACCTTTAAATTTGAGAACATGTGGTTGAAAGATGAGGACTTTGTTGATAGAGTAAAGCAATGGTGGGATGGATATAGTTTTGAGGGCTCTCCAAGTTTCATCTTGGCTAAAAAATTGAAGGCTTTGAAAGCAGACTTAAAAAAGTGGAATAGGGAGGAGTTTGTTGATTTGGCTTTTAGAAAGAAGAACAAGCTAACTGAGCTGATGGGGTTAGATGCGAGAGAGGAGCTAGTGGGTCTTTCAAATGAGGATCAGATTCAGCGCATTCAACTCAAAGGAGACTTCTTGGAGGCAAAAGTCTCGGGCCTTGTTTGTGAGAGAGGGAGATAATAATACTCGGCTTTTTCATAGATTAGCAAACTCTCATGGAAATGCTACTCAAATTAAAAGGATTGAGGTGGATGGTGTTCTTTATGAGGATGAGCTTGATGTGCTCTCTCAGATATTCCTCTTTTATCAAGGGTTGTATAAGGAAACTGAGGTGGGGTGTCCTTCTATAGATGAGTTAGATTTTGCTTGTATTGAAGAGGATGAGCGGTTATCCTTAGAGAAGTAGTTCAAGAAGGAGGAAGTCATCCAGGTATTAAGAGAGATGAAGGGTGACAAAGCCCCTGGTCCTAATGGCTTCACCATGGCTTTCTTTCAAAAATGTTGGAGTGTCGTGGAAAATGATGTAATGGATTTTTTTGACAATTTTCATCGCCACTCTATATTTGAATGGTCTTTGAATACTTCGTTCCTCACTTAATTCCTAAGAAGTGTAATGCTGTTAACATTAAAGACTTTCGCCCTATCAGTTTGGTGGGTAGTGTGTATAAGCTACTGTCCAAGGTGTTGGCTAATAGGTTGAGGGTGGTTTCGGATTATCTCGTTTCTGAGACTCAAAATTCGTTTGTTGGCGGAAGGCAGATTCTAGATTTCGTGCTTATTGCAAATGAATGCCTAGATAGCAGGTTGAAGAGCAGAATTTCGGGTGTGGCTTGCAAGCTAGATATTGAAAAAGCTTATAACCATGTAAATTGGGAGGCCTTGTTTTATTTGTTGGGCCGGATGGGTTTTGGGTCGAAATGGAGGGGGTAGATTAAGGCATGCGTTTCATCTGTCTGTTTTTCAATCCTGGTAAATGGTTCCCCTAAAGGTTTTTTTGTAAGCTCTCGCGGGTTGAGACAAAGGGACCCTCTATCTTCGCTGTTGTTTCTTTTGATAATGAAGGTTTTAAGTAGACTCTTGAAGAAGACAGAGGAGTGTAATCTTATTCGGGGTTTTCATGTGGGAGCTGTGAACTCTGCTGGGGTGAGTATTTCCCATCTGTTATTTGCTTATGACACTATCTTATTTTGTGATGCCTCTAGGGAACAGCTGCTGTCCATAAGGTTGGTGTTGTCTTGTTTTCAAGCGTTTACAGGTTTGAAGGTCAATGTAGGGAAAAACAAGATTGTCCCTGTTGGGGAGGTGAATAATCTAAATGCTTTGGCTAATGTTCTTCTTTGTAAAGTGGGTAGTTTGCCTATGAAATATTTGGGGATGCCATTGGTAACTACTTTTAAGACAGTCTCGATTTGGAATCCTATTTTGGAGAAGATGGAGAAGACGCTTTCTGGGTGGAAGCATCTCTATTTATCTAAGGGTGGTAGGCTCATGTTACTAAAGAGTACCCTCTCAAGTCTCCCGATGTATTTTTTTTTATCTCTTTTTACTATTCCTAAAGCTGTGGCAGCTAGATTGGAAAGTATTCAGAGAAATTTCCTTTGGGGGTCTTCTGAGGGGTGCTTCAAATATCCTTTGGTGGCATTGGATAAGGTGTGTTTACCCGTTGAGATGGGTAGTTTGGGGATAAGAAAGGTGGTGTCATTTAATCAAGCTCTTTTAGGGAAATGGCTGTGGAGATATGGCCATGAAGTTTCCCATCTATGGCGGCGTGTTATCTCCTCAAAATATGGCGAGGGTCAAAGGGGGTGGAGTACTAATGTTTGCAGGAGGTCCCATGGGTGTGGCCTATGGAAAAGCATTAATGAAGGATGGGAGAGTTTTTCTAAGCATCTGTCTTTTGTAGTGGGGGAAGGCACTCGTATCCGCTTTTGGCATGATAGCTGGATTGGTGATGCTACTCTAAAAGATCTCTATCCTGAGCTCTATGTTTGTTCAGCGGTCAAGGATGCTTGTATCTCTGAGATTTGTGGATTCCAAAAGGGGGTACTGTTAGAGTGTGGAATTTAACTTTTTATAGAGCTTTTGAAGATCGGGAGTTGGCTACATCGTATTCTCTACTTCAACTTATCCAAACTCGTATTCCTCAGGGTAATAGGAGAGAGATCCTTTACTGGCGGCTTAAAGGGGATGGTAAGTTTGACACTCGGTCTTACTACCTTGCAATCTGGGATGCTTCGAATTTTTTGTTTCCTTGGAAGGGGATTTGGAAACCAAAGATTCCTAAGCGCGTGGCGTTCTTTTTGTGGTCTACTGCTCATGGTCGGATCTTCACTTTGGATAACCTAATACTTAAGGGTCACCCTTTGGCTAATAGATGTTGTATGTGTTGCTGTGATGGGGAGTTGGTTAACCACCTTCTTCTTCATTGTCCTGTCACCCATTCTCTCTAGACTTTTATGCTTCAGGCCTTTGGTATTCTTTGGGTTATGCCACGATCGGTGGCGGGTTTGTTATCTTGCTGGCATCAGTGGCATGGGAAGCATAACTCGAACATTTGGAACTTGGTTCCAGGGTGCTTAATGTGGATTGTGTGGTTGGAATGAAATCGTCGATCCTTTGAGGACAAAGAGAAGACGTTGGTTGAGTTAAAGCTTTAATATCATCGTAGTCTTTTGGAGTGGTCTTGTTATTGGGGTTTTACAGATTGTTCTTCTCTCTCTGAGTTTTTGTCCTCCCTTAACTTAGTTTCCTAGATACTCTCGGTTTAGTGTGCTATTTTTTCCTTTTATTTCTTGTTGTTCATCATCATGAACTTCCTATATTTCTGTTTTCTATCATTTATAAAAGTTTTCTGATTACCTATAAAAAAAAATTTAAAAAAAAAATCTTTTTAGGGTGTAGGGTAAACCCCTTTCACCAAGAATGTTGCTTAAAAGTTACAGAAAGGCATGAATCAGCAACCCAGTCAAAGTCATTGGTAGAAAAACAACTACTAGTGCCATACTATCGTATATCAATTCCAGTTCATGGAAGATCAACCAGCTTTCAGTTTCAGTTTGTTATTTTACCTATTTAGAGTCAAATTACACACAAACATTATTTTTTGGTAAGTAAAAACTTTTTACATTTCCATACGCAAGAAATGATTTTTGAATGCTCAACATGGATCCAACCAAAGGCTAATGACTACACATACATTATTGAACATATCAAATGCAGTAATAGGAAATACCCTACCTTCTACTTCATTTCTAATTTCCTAGATTGTGAATTATCTAAATCCAAACAATCTCTTAAGTAGAAGCATAAGATCTAATTAAACTTTAAGCTATTATTTTAATTACAAAAACACAGGCATTTAAATATTTCCCTAGTTCCATTGCTGCATGACCATGACCCAAGTTGCATAATGGCGTATTCCCTAACCACATAAGTTTGAAAATTGAAATAATAACAAATTTACAAAAATGAAACAAATTTGAAGCAATTAAAATGTTACATAGAGAATAATTTGAGTATAATTGAAAGGTAGTGCCACATAAACAAATTACATAGACAAAAATAGAGTTCACCACACCTTCAGTAGATGCAAATCTTTCTCAATCTCTGGGGTGATGGTTTGTGCAGGCAAGTCAAACTTATGTACATCTTACCCAAAAAAAAAAATGTAATTATTGATAGCAAGAAAAAAAAAATTACAAAAATTATAAATGAACAAATCTTGTTAGTTGAGACCCAAAAAAGAAAACTAAATTCCTCCAGCCATTTACACCGAAGACCATTTGAGGAGAGATTTAGCGAGTAAATTGAAACTGAAATATGCTAAATACACCCTAGCACAATATTTAGAACCCTTAACACAAAGTTTTATGGCTAAGTTGATTTTAACACTAAACTAAACAATATAGTCCAAGTGTAAGTTAGTTAGCAAATTTCTAGCTATTGGCTAACACTTAACTAATAGTTCATTCCCATTTAAAAAAAAAAAAAAAAAAATAGTTCATAAGCACTACCCAACACTTTTTTTTTGATAAGTAATAAAGAAATTTATTGAAAAAAAGAGAGAGTCACCCAAGTACACAGGAAGTATACAAGGGAGAACAAATCAAAGACGAACATTACAAAAATCAAGAAAATCCAAAATAGAAAGAAAAGGAAGGCTTCTCCACACAGAGAACCAATCTAGTAAGGTTCGGAAAAAAAAAGACTTAAGATCAGGCATGGAACTCTCGATGTCTTCAAAACATCTACTATTTCTCTCCTTCCAAATACACCACAGCAAGCAATGAAGAACGGCCTTCCAAATATCTCAATTACGATGGCGACCAAAACGACCTTGCCAGCAAGCCAAAAGCCCAACAACAGACCTTGGCATAACCCAGTAAACTCCAAATAAACCGAAGACCATGTCCCACAATTCCATGGCAACCGGGCAGTGAAGAAAAAGATGGTCAACGCTTTCACAATTGCACTTGCACATATAACACCAATCCAGGATGCAAATCTTTCTTTTTCTTAAATTGTCTACAGTCAGACATTTTCCAAGCACTACCCAACACTTCATAAGCTCGAGAATGTGAAGCACAAAATTTATACATTAATTGAAATTAATTAAAACTCACCAATATTCTACTTTTCACACTGGAAAACCTACATTAGCCACTAAAGTTGGCTTTGATGCTCCAATAACCATTATATAGCCCCAGACATCATTCCAAATTCAGAGGTTAGAGCAAATGGCTAATTATTTACAAAGGGGCAGAACAATCTCATCAAGTCACAACAAAATATTAAAAATTAAAATTAAAGAAATAAAAAGCCTACCTATTATTATTGATCACTCATCTAGCTTGGAAGAAGAATAGCATCAAATTTAAGCATAAATCAACTTCATTTTCTAATGGATGTGACTGCAACTTATGACCCACAGCCTCATTCTCCCTTTCTCTTTTTTTCGTTACTTTCTTGGTAAACATTGCTCTTTGAAGAAGTCAAAAATAAGCAAAATTAGACAAAGCAAGCAAGGAAATTTTTTTTTTTAACATAAGTAGGAAGTGCAGAGAAAGCAAGAAAGAAAATTAAACCTATAAACAATACACGCACACAAAATTTGTTGTATATCAAAGTAAATAACATATTAGTCAGTTCATGGAGTCATACAAGTAGTTATGTTGTCCACAATCACAGAAAAAATTAATTATGTCATATGTAAAGGAAGAATCATGCTATATAGACTATAATTATGAAATTAAATACTAATTTAAGTCATCAAGAATATGTCAATCAATTCGTTCATATTGAAGAAAAATTGTGCAAGTATAACCAGAATTTGATAATTTCAATTATTGGGGGCATTGCGCTCTCTTCCGTATTTCAATAATTCAATCAAAACTACATCTCCTAACCGAATTTTTTTGCAAGAATATAACTAGAATAGCTCGTAAATTACCATTCTCTCTCTCTCTCTCTCTCTCTCTCTCTCTCTCTCTCTCTCTTTTATTTTATTTTATTAAGTTAAGGTAGCTTTTCATTTGTGGTTGAGATTTTCATTCTTAAGTTTGGATGGAGGAGGAAGGAGGGGGGAATCAAGGAGAGTAGAGTAGTTTTGGCTTAGTCTTCTTCTTCTATTCTATTTAGAATTAGTTCTCTTTTGAGTATTTGGGTTAATCTCCATATTTATAACCAAATTATTCATTTCCATAAAAATATGATTTTAAATAGCCACAGTATAACTACTCAGATTTATGATCATATATCAAATTAAAAAGGAATTTCATCGAACATATATCATGCAATACCAAAAGAACATGTAATTTTTTATTTAAATAAATATTATCAGAAAATTTTCTGTTATAACCAAATTAATAATTTCCCTTAAAAAATTAACTTTTTACAACCATGGTATAGCTACTCAGATTTATCACAACATAAGGGGGAAAAAAGGTTGATTGAAAAGATCTCACATCAAATTTAATAGGAATTTCATCAAGCATATGTCATGCAACACCAAAAGAACACCTATAAAATAAGTTAATTCGAAGCAACCCAAAAAGATGATGATTCAGAAAAAAGCACTTACCATTTCATCCCATCTAGCAATTAAGTTCCCAACAGATAGATCCATGAGTACAGAATATTGGCCAATAGCTTTGATGACCCTGAAATTGAAATTCTGCATTTTGATTGAACAATGAGAAAAATAGTATGAGACCCAAGAAAAAAATAATTAAATAAAAACCAAATTTCAACCACAAATTTAAATTTAAAACAATCTTAACATTAAAAATAAATATAAAAAAGAAAAACTCACCACATGATGCAGTTAGGAGACAGAGTTTTGATTGAATTGACAAAACCCACCATAGGCTCCAAACCATCAGTCTGCTGCTTGGTGAAAGCCGGCCTTCCGGCGACACTTGATCTCCACTGGCCTTCTCCCTCTCTCTCTCTCTCTCTCTCTCTCTCTCTGTGCTGTGTTCTTTCTCCCTCTCTCTCTTCTATTTTCTCTGATGTGATAAATGTGTAACTGTGAAGTTAAAGTTTTTTTTTTTTTTTGATAGAGTGAAGTGTTTTTTTTTTTTTTTTTGAGAAAATTGATAGAGTGAAGTTGAAGTTAAGTAATCAATTGGGTGTGAAAATGTGTGGTCTTTAAAATTAGTAGGTTGAAATAAATAGTAGGTTGAAATAAAATTGAGTTAATCCTTGGTTTTTTTTGGGATATGGTATATAATATTAGATAGGTTTCTTTTTTTTTTTGAGAAAAAATAGAAAGAGATAACTAATAATTATTAATAATAATAATAATAATCTAAAAAAAAAATAAGTTGTGAAAAATTTAATGCATAAATTCATTCCAAATTACATAGATTGATAAATTTCAAGACTAATATAGATTTGATAAATGAAAAATAATGCAAGCATGAAAAATATGATCATTAAAAAAAACCATTGGAAAGTATGATTGTTGAAAAAATTTAAATGTTACCATTGGGGGATCTAGAAATATAGTTATTGGGAATTAGAAAAATATATAATAGTGGGAATGCATAAAGAAATATTAAAAAAATAATAAATGAAAATTAAAGAAGAATGAAAAAATAATATTTAAGTAGGATAGAGAAATGATAGAGAGTTTGTTGGAATGTGTATTTAAAAAAGTAAGTAGGTAAAAGGTAAATGCAACATTTCACTCTTCAAATAATACAAAAATTTAGAAAAGCTGCTGGAGATGCTCTTATGTAGTATTTGGTACGGGGTAATATTTTAGGATTCTCAGGAATGTTTAAAGATTCCTATGTTTGGTTACAAATCACGCTAAGGAATCAAATGCCAGGGGAATCTGGATTCCCCTCTCAGTAGAAATGTGGATTCCCTTTAAAACAGGTGGGAATCCAGATTCCCAAACTTAAAGGAAATTGTATTTTTATAAATTGACAATTTTAACCATTTTTCATTATCATTTAAACAATTAACATAAAATATAAAACAAATTATTATGGATTAAACTCTTTTAAAATTATTATTAAGAATAAAAGCATTTGAGAATTTAAATAGTTATTTTTGTATTGTACCTGTTATTTTGAAATATTAGACTATAATTTTAATGAATTTTTCATAATTAATAGTTTATATTTGGTTTTTCATTATTTATTTAGAGGAAGATTTTTTTTTTTTTAAGAACTTGGTAGTTCATATTCAAATCTAAGGATAGAATAAGAAAAATAAATAATTCATTTAAGATTCTTGGGAATAAACCAAGCGTTATCATCTCACATTCCCAGGAATCTTAAGATATTCCCAATAAAACCAAACATAGGAATAATTATATTCTTAGGAATGTGATTCCTAGGAATCATATTCCTAGGAATCCAGATGCCAAGAGTAATGTGGATTCTCCCGTACCAAACGCCACATTAGGGTAAGTTTGGTTCAGCTTTTTCAAAATGTGCTTTTTGAAAAAGTAGCAGTTTTAAAAAGTGCGGTATGAAATTAAGCTTTTTTAAAAAGCGGAGTGTTTGGTAAAAACTATCAAAAAGGTTTTTTTGAAAAAGCTGAGTGTTTGGCTAATACTTATAAAAGTGGCAGTTTGAGTTATAAATTACCAAAATGATAAGATATATATAAAGAGAATTCTTTGATAGTTCAATTACCTTTTTTTTTTTTTTTTTTAGAATACTAAGTATTTTTAACACACACAGGAAGAGAGGGAGAAGGTTTTTTAAAGAAACTTACAGTGATGTATATCCAAAAGGGTTTAACTCTTGGATACACAGCACAAGTTTTAATTACCTCTCTTAATGCAAGTTATGGACACAATAATAACTAGTAGCTCTAGATAAGAACCAATAATAACTTACTATGTAAACTTTATTATGAAATTATTATAAAAATATTCTGTTAATAACACTATTTTTTTTCTAAAGAAAAATAGTACTAATTTGAAAAGTTTAAAGATATAATAAAATGTCACAATATTTTTACAATATTCTTTGTTTTTAGTTGTGGTCAATCCTAGTCTAATGTTTTATTAATTTATTTAATTTTATTTTGACATATGAAATATTTGATACCTCAACTGTTGTGAAAATTTTTTGTGTTTTAACATAATTGTAATTTTTATTTAGTAAATTTCCTTATATCATATCCACGTGTTTCACTCACTACCTTTATTTTTTTTTCCGTCACTTTTTTCTCATCCCCCGTTCTTCCATCAAATATCTTTTCTTTTCCTCCACTCACTATCTTGTCTCTTCTTCAAGTCTTCTTCCTCACCCAAAGGACAAGAAGAAAGAAATATATTACACACAAAAAAATGAGAGAAGAAGTTGCAACTGTAGAAGAAGAATCATGTAGTAGAAGAAGAAGCCTGTAGCAGTAGTGGGTTTATGGGGTTTATGTTGGAATTGAAGAAGAAGCCTGCAGTAGTAGAAGAAGAATCACGATATTTTAAATAGAGATCTTGGTAAAATTGGGATTTCAAAATAAAAATAAGGGTTGTTTAGGGATAATGCTAAAAATGACGAACGGTAACATTTCAAAGTTATTGGCATTTTTGGTAAAGCAGCTCCAAGGTCCGTTCTCAAAATGCGATACTCCTTCGTATTTGGAAAAGCTGCTTTTTGATAACACACGGTAGCAATAATTTACCAAACACAGATTTTAGATTTCGGGCTTAGAAACGTGCATTTTAGGCTCTAAAAGTGTAAACAAATGCACACTTAGACTGTTTGGTTCAGCGGAAGGGAAGGGAAGGGAAGAGAGGAGAAAAGGAAAGGTAAGGAAAAGAAAAAAGAGTGGGGAAAAGAAAGTATTTCCTCTGGTGTGTTTGGATACGAAAAGAAACAGAAAGGAAAGATGTGAGGTATAAATGTCATTTCACAAAAATAGACAAGACCTTTTGAGGGTATAAGGGTAATTTTAAGGGAAAATACATAATGGAATCTACAAAAGCCTTTTTCCCTCCCATTCTTCCTTCTTTTTGTTCTCTTTTCTAACCAAACAAGGAAAGTCATTCCTTTCTTCTTCTTCATTTTTTTTCCTTCTCTTCCGTCAAACCAAACAAAGCCTTAATCCACAAAAGAAAAAGGCACGTGTTTTCGGTGTTATTAAAAGTAATCACAAGATAAATTTCTATAGTTACGTGAATTAGTAAACGAAAAGCCTGACAATTCGCTTTATATTATTATATATTAGAAATGTTAAGTCCACAATATTTTCATAATATTTTCACAACAAATTCTATGTGGCAAGTGTTATTAGTGGGGTAGAAAAGTAATTTCAGTGATAGGTTCAAATTAGAACAAATAACAATTAACCATCTATGATTTGTTATGAAAATATTGTGGACGTAGCACCTCTCTTATTATAATGATTTAGATTTAGATATAGATATAGATTACTGTGATTTGGGGTTAGTGGAAGCGCATTCACTTGAACAAGAAAAATAAGAAAAATAAAACACTTTTAAGAGACAACAATATTCAATGTGGTTGGTTGATTTCACGCATACGTCCACGAGGAACACCAACCAAAATATCTGCTATGAATGATATGGAATGTTTCATAATAAGAGAGAGTTTTTTTTTTTAATTTTTTTATTTAAACAACCTTATATTTTAAAAGTATATAACACTGTTACAATTCTTCTTTCTTATAATAACTAAATCTTATATTAATTACTTTCTAAAAAAAAACTTATATTAATTACATTTTTTTTCATAAATTAAATAATTTTCAATAGCACACATATTGTTCAACAACAAAATCTCTAATATCAATTATTGTGATACCTACATTCACAGGCAATGTTAATTAAAATATTCACTATCAATGATATGAATTAGGACCACATTAATTAATACTCACAACTCACACGAAAATACTCACAAAGCCTCACCAACGTAAACAAACCTCTCACAAACACAACTCATAATCCTAAAGCCCTAGTACACCCAATAACTCTCTCATGCCACAAAACAACAAATTCTCAATACATAACAACGGGTAATCTTTCAATCCCAAATAATTGGCCAACTATTATTCAAAGAAACCTAATTCATATTCTTCTAGGAACTTTCTCCTCTTCCCATGCGGGAGGAACTCTTGGCAAAAACCACCAAACCCTTTTCAACAAGGAAAATGCTAGAGATACATACTTTTTTACAAAAAAATTTACAAATTACTAATGTGACATGTGGTTAATGGTAAATAAAAAAAATGATGTTAGTGGTGGGCCCAACAGGGGTAGAGCCATAAATTTTTGTTTGGGTGAGGCTAAGTTGAGATACTAATATATTTATCAAGACAACCTCTAACATACACACACTTTTTTTACTATACGCTCACTTATATACAAAAACTTTTTAATTTGATAAGTTATATATATACTCACACCTAACAAAAAAAAAGAGCTTAATATTTTCTATCAAAATTATGTTTGATGGTAATCTTTCCTAAAATAAATTCATTTTTACCATTTTCATAGTGAAATCTTTAAAATGTTCATTTTCAATACAAATTATCAAATTTTACACTAAAGTAAGCAAAAAATCTTTCAATTGAACTAATGAAATTTTTAGAAACATGAATGATTCAAAACTTGGAGAAATAAGTTAATCTTCAAACATATTTGAAGTTATCTTGCTCTAACCTATTATGTGACAACTAAAGAGACATTTCATGTGTAATTTTAATGACAATATTTTTTTAATGAGGCAATAACTTGTTAATCACCATATAACGGGTTGAAAAATATAGATTTAAACATGTTTGGTGCCAAACTTTATCAAATATTTAACAAATATAAAAAGGTATTTTACAATAAAAAATAAAATTGAGAATAATAAAGTTATGTCTCTATAACTATTAGACCAATTATTTTTTTTAAGAGCATCCTTGGACTAATTCAAATATTTGGGAGGGGGGGGGGCAACTTTTATTCTTGTAGGAAATTTTGAAAACATTAAAATAATTATTTATATATATATTAAAGGAAATTTCAAAATTTTGGGAGATGGCCCCCCACCTGTATACAAAGTTCCACCCTTGGGTCTCAAATAAGAACTAGCAAGAAGTTGGTTACAACAATCATTTATAAAAATATTGTAAAATAATTTATCTCTGTACCATTACTCTTTCAACAATGCCTATAGGATTTTCTTTTATTATTTAATGGATAAAGAATACCCAATTATTTTTTCAACTGAAAATCATTTTACCTTTTATGTCTAGGATAATCCTTATCTTCCACTCCAAAAACAAATCTTTCCTTCTACAGCAAGGAAACCCAAACCAAAAGTAATTATGAATTTAAAAAATATTCAAGGACAATAAATTAATTCAATATATTTATATAAAAAATAAGAGGCAGGACAAAAATATTGATAATTCATATTTACTTTATCTTTCTTGAGATATATATTTAAGTTAGTTAGTAATAATAAAAAAAAAAAATAGAGGCAGCTGGACACAAATATTGATAATTCATATTTACTTAATTTTTTTGAGATATATATACATATTTAAGTTAGTTAGAATAACCCGCGTGTTCAAAGAAGAAGTTGCTGAAAGTAAAAGAGAAAACGCACAAAGAAGTAGCATATTTTCACAGCTAAAGCCTTAAGAATCATTCTTCTTTAGTCCTTCGCAATTTTCAAGTATGTCATTTCTCACTTACATACTTATTTTCTGCTTTCCTTATATTTGGATTAAGAAGAATTCTCAAGACCCATTTTAGATTACATCAAAAATTTTAAATTTATTTTAGTTGATGAGAACAAGCTGGGCTACTATTATATTAACTGTTTTGTTTACTTTGATCTTCTATAAGTGAATATGGTGTATGTGGTGGCGTTTGTTGAATAATTAACTTCACTCATTTTGATTTTCTAAAAATAAATAAATAAATAACTCATTTTGATGATTATGTATGGTTTATTGTAAAGGGTCGTGGCCAAACTTGTTGGTGGCTGCCTGTAATGTTGGTTGCTGTTGAGCAAGGGTTGAACAATGAGTTTTTCATTACGTGGGCATGTTTGTAGTATTGAAATATAATTATAATTATTAAACTATACACATTTGTATATCTATGCAATATTCAAAACCCACTTGGTGCATGTGTAATTACCAATTAAAGAAAATTTGAACATATATGCTTAGTCAAATAAAAATCTCCTGTCCGATTTTTAGTGTTCCACTTTATACTTCACAAATCACAGCTTGTCACACACACACATGTATAAATAACCAAAGTTTAAAATGAAAAAAAAAAGGCATATGGCTTATTGCAATTGATAGAGTATAAAGTTGAAAACTTTGAGTGGGACAAAGGATTTTGATTCATGCTTACTGTTTCTATTTCTTCTAACAAAACTTTCATAGTTTCTAAATGTTGTGTGTGTATGGTGTGCCAATTTGTATGCCAATCTGTAGGATTTTGTTCTTTCATCATGTGTGATGTTCCACCTTTGAATTTCTTTTTTAAGAGCATGATGTGCACCATTTATCAAATGCCTCACAGTTATTCTACTTGGACTTCAAAGCTTTTGCAACTGTTAGGGAATCGTCTCCAAATTTTTATCTTGTAACCCCACGTCTTTTGCAATGTCAAGTGCTACCTTTGCCACAAAAGCTTTCATTTCCTCCATCATGACCATGATAATTCTCACTTCTACTCATGCCTACTATCACAAAGCACTTATCATCTCTAACCCCCAACCCCATTCTTGCTTTACATTGAATTTGTACACTCTCAGTAGAGGAGGTATCAGCATGCCTCGTGTAACTACTCTGGTCTGTTCCATAATGGTAACTTGACAAAATTCTTACTTATATTGCACTGCATTGCCCATATCAAATATCAATGCAATTGTTTTTCTTTTTCCCATTGCATCTTATCTAATATTTATGACTCCATAGTGTCCATGAGAATGTTAAAATAATTTTTGACCATCTGTCCTTGTTGTTCCATCGTTGCCCAAACTGTCCTGGTAAAGTCCATTTTCTTAGGGCTTCTAGCAGTTTTAGAGTGAAAGGGGTTGATCCTCCATACCACTTTTGCAAGCTAACATTCCCACGTTGCATAGTTTACTTTTTCATTAGTGGGTTGGCACACCATGTAAAGAATCTGATTTTATTTGGCAGCTTCATTTGCCAAACTTTCTTCCATTGCGTCTTTGAGCCATTGTTGTTGGAACTCTCTCCCTCATACTCCTAATTTTTACACTCTAGGGCTAGGTTATATGCACTCCTTACCATTAATATACTTGTGGAATTTCCAATCCAAAATACTTTGGAACTCAACGGTGTTCTTATTATTTTGGCTTCCATGGATTATATCTGTATTCAGTGTTTTCCTTTCTTCATCAATTAGTTCTTCCACCTACACTTACTCGTTGGGAGCTCATTCCAACTCTCTGCTTTGTCTTCAAATGTATAACTTCTTTTGCTTCAAGAAAGGATGTGTTATGTCTTGGTCTTGCTTCCAAGAATGAGCATGAGGGGAAGTATTTTGCCTTGAACACTTTACAGAGAATGATCAGGTGTTATGCATAAGACACCACCCTTGTTTTGCTAAAAGAACAAGGTTAAAAGCTTAGAGGTTTTGGAAATCCATGCCCCCATGCAACTTTGATTTGCCTCTAATCTACAATTTTGGTGAAAAATTAGTGCTTCATCTATTAGAGTGTTGACAGGGATGCTTTTAGCAACACATAATATCCAAGGTGTAGTCAGCCACGCCTCTTTCTATCATGTGAAATTTGTGTTATGAACAAAATATGAGGGACATTGATGGGGTGAAACATCCTACCTTCGTAATCACAAAGCAAATTTTGAGATCCTTGAATAGCTAGATGCAGGCTCAGAGTTGCATCCATTAAATGTCTAAGTTGATTTTTTAGTTTTCCTCTCTTTGTGATTTTTATTCTTTGATTTGGGATTTTCACATCCTTTGTGCCACTCTCTCTACTCTTTTTAATAAACTTTGGACTTATCCTCCACTTGCTTAGGGATTGTGGATTTGCCTCAAATTGCTGGCAAAATCTTGGAATGGGGAATCTCAGCTCCGAATTCTTCTCTCTAGATATCCATAGCTGGTTGGAAGAAAATTGCAAATTGGATAAAAGAATTGGATATCTTTAAATTCATTGGAGTACTCTGTTTGCCTTTGGAGTGTGGATCTTATGGCAACACAGGAATAGAGTGGTTTTCAAAAACTTCACACCTAACCAAAATATCCACAAGGAAATTGTGCAAAGAGCCGTAGAGTTTGCCTACTGTGCTTAGAACATGGCAGCTAGTAAGCTTCGAGTTGAGAAATATTTACAATGGGAGGGACCACATAGGGGTTGCTTTAAACTTAATACTGATGGATCTTCCTTGGGTAACCTAGGTGTGGCAGGTGGAGGGGGGATCCTTCGCAATGACTCAGGTTCAGGGATCTAAGCTTTCTCTAAACACATAGGAAACACAACCAGGTTTCTTGCTAACTTTGGGCTTTGAGGGATGGTCTTATCAATTATCATGTGTATTAATTTGCAGATTAATGCTTAAGAAATTGAGTTGGATGCTCTAATTGTTGCAGATTTGATGAACAATTCTGGAAATTCTAAAGCTATATATTTTGCTATTGTGGCTGACTCGAGGCTCCTAATTTCCCAAGTTCCCCAAGTTAAAGTGTCACATTGCTACTGGGAAACCAACCGCTATGTAGATGGCCTCGCCAGATTAGGATCCCAACAAGCTTCTAATATTTTGTATTATAACTCCCCTTTGTCTGCGTGACCTTTTTCTCTTTAATTTGTATGGTGTTTATCATGTCAGGCTCTGCCATAACACTGATGTAACTGCTTACTATTCCTAGTTGAATGAATTTCCGTTTTAACCAAAAAAAACTTTGGACTCATAAAAAAAATACTTGGGATCGATCCATTAGGAAATGTCTAAGTGACAGTAGATTTATTATTTGGGTGGAGAGGAACTGGTTTGGAATCATAGAGAATCCTTTACTTGGAATATAATCCCCTTATGCTTATTGTGTGTTATATGGAGGGAGGGAAATAAACACATTATTCAATGGAATGGAAATCTTGATTGGTGTTGAATATGTGTTTTTGAGATTATTAGTTGGATTTTCTCATATTCTTGGCACTAGAGATATGCAATATGTTGTGGACTTTGTAGACTCATTTATTTTAGAATGTAATTCTTATATAACCTAATTTTAGGGGAACTTTGTGTCCCACAAGGGATGCAGTATGTTGTAGACTTTGTACACTCCATTTCTTTTAAAATGTGATTCTTATATGATATATTCTTTAGGAGCTTAATAAATACTAGGGCCTAAAATGAAAATACTATTAATGGCCAAAATGAAATAAAACAATTTTTTTTTTTTGATAAGTGATTTACAAACCAAGGCATAAAGAAATGAAAAAAGAAATCAAAGTGTGTACATAAAGTGAAAAGTTTTGAAGCCAAGTCTTTTACTGTTTTACATTTTCATAGAATATGCTGGCAGTGAAGCATTGTTTGTTGCATAGAAAACAAAGAGCAAGTAGCAGTCTTGTTGAACAGAGATAAGAGAAAAGTTGAGGCTCCTCATGACTTGACAGCTTAATGTTGGGTGGATTTGGCAAGACTTCATTGATGGCTTGACACATTCTCGACAGCAGTGTCCTCCTCCCTTACAAAACTCAAGTATTGTTTTGTTTTGTTTGTTTGTTTTTTTTTGTTTAAAATTTTGGACCGTATATTAATATTGAATTTTTGGAACCAATCGATACAGTCCTGTAATTTGACTGAGACAGAATAGTGGGGTTGTTTCTACCGTTCTTGTGACAAGTACTAAAAGGTCAGGCCATACTGACATGTACGGTATGTTTTTGAAAACATTTCTTCAAATAGAATTGAATTGTGAAAAGAAATGCATGTGGTTGAATATGGCTAATTTGTTGAGGATCCATAGTCAACTGCAAATCTTAGGACTAGCAATTGGTAGTTATTGTAATATTTGTGGAAGATGAATTATTTTGGTTCTCATTTCTTTATTTGCCAAGAGTCTTGTATCTTGGTGACATAACTTGCTCTCCTTATTAGGAAAAGTAGGGTTCTTATTTTGTGTACTTTCCATCATTTAGATTCTCAGTTGAAATAGAACTCAACTAGTACTTCCTTTTCACATAATACTAGGATGGAAGGTGAGGCGTGGTAATGCTCCACTGAGTGTATGAGTAACTTACCAGTACAAGAAAAAAAATTTGTTTTAGAGTTGTGTGTGTGTGTGTGTGTGTGTGCATCTTAAATTATCAATTCCTCTACACCGGCTTGTCTCCCCATTTGTAAAATTTTTTAATCCATCTTAGTTTCGCAAGGACTATCTCTATGTAGTTAAAAATGATTGGCTTATGAGATGTTGGTATTCTGCTGAAAAATGAAGGCTAGCTAATATTTTGTTGATATTGGGAATATATAGCACCGGGAGAGCATTTTGTTCAAGTTTAATGATTCCAAATGATATAGAAGAAAAGTTGGATCCATTTTTGGTTCCTGCATAACAGTTTTTACCCCATACCCAATCCAATAAAGCTAGCAGCAGGCTTGGTTGTGCAATATATATATTTACGTTTTAGGAACTCTTGTAAATATTTTCACTATCATGATAATTATTATTCATTTTCTAAGTAAAAACATTGAATTATATTATTGGCTTATCTTTATATGCTAAAATTATTATTATTATTATTATTATTATTTATACAAGCTAAAATTATTAATTGATGCACATTAATCAGTTGATTTTCAGAATTTCCTTGATAGTGTCTTTGGACCTAAAAGATGGGGACAGTCTAAAGTTCATACTTTTTAGCATCTTGTGGTTTTGTTATATTTTTGAGCAAAGTTAGATGTAACAATTGCATACCTTGCCCTTTTCAGGATCCTTGCCTAATTTATTGAGGAAAAGTTAGGTGAGCTTAGTGTGTTAATTATTTTAAAAAAACCTAGTGTTGTTGTAAGGTAATATTTTTGGATGTCAAATATTCAAGAAGCATATGGGTCTCATAGAAAGAGTTATCAACATGAATTACAAGATCATACTATAATGGTTAGGCAAGTGAACCTAACCCCATGATCCAATGCAGAATTTTATAAATGAATAAAATCATAATCAATGAACTTAAAATGGTGGAAGCTCTACTGTGTAGCATTTGAACATGAACATGATTCTCTACGTAGTTATGGCGATGGTTTTTATTTTCTCCATAATTCATTGGTTGATGGAATTATATCTCCAAAGCGAAGAAAACTGGAATCAACTTCCATGGTATGTAGGAAAATGTACATAGGATCATGTGTAATTATTGCATTGTATGATGAATGAGTTCCCTTGCCTCTGCAAAACTATGATGAATGCTTCTTTGTTTAGAAGAATGGCATTATGCTTGTGCAATTGGCAACAGTGGAGGAAGCCTATCATCACAAGAAGGAAACTAAAGAAACAATAGAAGAGGTGATTTGGTTGTACTCATTGTTTCAACTTCAAGATACACTCGATGCTGTTGATGAAGGGACAGATGAGTATTCTTTGATCCTGGCTGTTAGTGATTGTGATCGTGGTGGTTCTACTTTAGAGAAGTTAAAGCAAATTGCAAATGGTTGATTTGTACTTAGTCCTGGTTTAATTGCACAGTAGGTGCGAGGTTGAAGTTGACCGTTGGTTTTGAATTTAGGTGCAACGCACCGTTTCACTAATAACAGATGTGCAACGCACCGTTTCATTACAGCAGGAACGCACCGTTTTATGTATTTGGAATTTAAGCTTCAGAAGGTAGAAGGACGTCATCCAGAGTTGAGCATTATTCATTCGTATTAGCACGAAGTTCAGTCAGTTAGGGAGTTAGTTAGAGGGTGTTTGGATTGGCCAGTTTTCAGTTACGTAACTCAAAACTCAAAAATCATGGGACCCACTAGCTGAAATGTTGTTTGGTTCCGTTTTCATCTTGTGTATTTGTAACTCATATATCAAAATTTTAAGTTTTGAGAATGAGATATGATAACTCCTCAGAGGCTGTTTTCATTTTTTGAGAAATGAGTTTTGTGGCATTTTGAGTAAATAATTGCAAATATGTGGGACATTTTTTAGTGTATTGTCACATCACCCATATAGCCATTGGAAGACTTTGTGCCAAATGCTTCAGTTTCACCAAAAATCCTACTGTGAGCTCTACCAAAAAGTGAAAAAGTTGAGAAATGAGATATGGGGCACGGTTTTGAGATATTGGAGCCAAACAAAAATTTTCAATCTTGGGTTTTGAGTGAGATGAATTTTGAGAAATGAGTTATGTGTTTTGAGTTATGTTTTTTGAGTTATGAGATACTTCCAATCCAAACACCCTCTATCTTTCCTAATTTCACAGAATTGATCCCTATAGTTTGGATTAATTCTGTTATTCAGTTTCTTAGGCAGATTGTGTTATATATATGATTGTACTCTTAGTTCTCTCATTAAGTGAGAAAATCAATCTTTTCTCTCAGTGGAATCAATCTCTCTCTCTCTCTCTTTGTTACTCTTTTCTTTCCTCTCAAATTTGCTTAGTCAAATAAAATATACCCCTTCTTCATTGTTTGTATCCAAAACAAAAACCCAGTGGTATCAGCTTAAAGGAACATAGTGATGGGTATTTAACCAAGTTGAATTTGAATAATAAATTGGACATTTATTTTTTCATTTCCTCTATTCTTCAAATAATTTTTCATTTTTAGTTGTGAGGATGAAATTTGTTGATCTAACATTTGACTAGTTCCATTTTATTCTACTGTTCTTCTAAGAGTATTTTGACTATGTTATGTTGTAGGCTATCAGGAGATGTGTAAGAGTCATAAGCATATGGTACAAATCTGTAGTGAGGAAATCTTTTCAGGATGGTTCAATACTGATGGGCGCAACATCCGAAACCTTCCAATGATGTTCCCTTTCAAAGAAAGACCAATCCAAAATAAGAAAAAACTTACAACTTCCCTATAGAACCAGATCCATTTCCACATGGGTGTCGCTGCAAAAGCAATTCGTAAATCCAGTTTGTGCTCCACATGATTGCTGATTTGTCAAGGAATAGAAGGATTGCTTTGGCCTTGGAAGTAGTTTTCGAGTTGTTAATGGCTATTGTAATGGAAATAGCTTGTAGTGGCATTGTTGGACTTCTTGTGTATAGTTATATGTATGCAAGAAAATACTCATTTGTTCATTTTTGGAAACCTTCGTGTCTTATTTTTCTTTCATTAGTTACACATTGAACCCATGGATTGTGACAGCCATGTTCATGTGTATCCTTTCCTTCATTCCTCCATGTGCATATTCATGTAGCTAAGTTAGCTAAAAACTTTTGTGTTAGCTAGTTGCTAACGTAGGTGTATACATGTAAAATAGTAAAAGTAGAAATTTTTGAGTTAGTTTCACTAAAACAGCGTGGAGGCTAATATGAATGCTTTAAGCCTCCAAACGGATTGTTGACCTTGTTATGAACAGATTTTTAGAGAACAACTCTAGCGCACGGTGTGGACTTGAGTGAAATGACGTTGGAGGAAATGAAAGCTGATGGACAAGGAAGTTGTAACAATGACATTGAGCTTGAGTCATGCCTTGAGAAGATACAGAAGAACTTCACTACTTGCAAATTGGGCTTGAAGGAAGTTTGTAACGAAAGTGGGTATCAACACATGGATTGTACCATTGTTGTCTTCTCCATGAGTGGCTCCCAGCTAAAGCATTACTTTGGATGTACAGGCATGATAAGTGTAATTGAATACTACTAACTGATGACAATAAAACATAATGGCATCTGATTGAAAGCTATGCCTATGAGTCACTTTTATATTCTACTTGGTGATTAAAGAAATAAAGAAAATTATAGACAAATCAATTTCTTTGTTTCATGACACAGAATTGTAGACTTTCCTATTTCTGAAGTTCAAACTCAAAAAGAACAAACTAACATCTCCTTCAGATGATGAATAATCAGTCAAAACTCGTTAGAAACACTGACACCCAATTAAATTAATTTGGATGTTGCAGCACAGATTATGATCTCCCCAAATACTAGTAACTTTTGGTGACATTCCAAACATTGTAATTCTACATGTCTAAAGAACTCAACAGCCATAACATATTTCATCATTGTGTCTAATGTCTACGCTATGCCATTGCCTTTATATATAGACTCAAATTAGCACAGGCCAGAAGTTTAAAAGTCAATGCATCTACAATCACACATTGAACTTAAAGAGAAGCTTATATGAAAACATAACGATGTCAAGAGTTCATTATGGTCAAGATTGTCACTTAGGAACTGACAAAAGGCAAGGAGTAGTTGCGTCGGACCTGACCTTGAGATCCAGCCAAAACATAAAGCACTGACATCTTCATCATTGCCCATGCAAAGTCCAGTCTTGCGGTTGGTTGATCTGTCATCTGAAGCATAGGCCCTTACCAGTCCTGTGGTCTTCTCATGAGCCAGCTACTGCTGATCAGCAAAAGGAGTCCTCTCCCCTTTTTAATGACTGGCTGTGAATTCATGCAGACTCACTCATTTCCAATGATTACATGGGTTAAGAAGGAGGCTGAGTGGTGGTCCTATTACTGTCTTGGCACCTCATTCTCATGTCAGTGAGGAAATCAGAAGCTATGGTTGGGTCAGGCTGCCCTGTACCCTTGAAGCTATTTCTCTTTCATCAAAACCTCTAATGCCAAAAAGGTAAAGTGTCTGTATAATATAATCATCCGGTCATGGAATCTTGGCCAGTGCTTTGTTGAGGTATGAATGAATGCTCGGCCTGTTAACACTGGATAGAAAGGGCCACAAGCCTGTGATGTCAAGTAAAACAGTTTACATTAGAGAACTCCAATAAAAAGGACAGCAAAATATTGCAAAATAAATAAATAAAGAGAGAACAGAGAGAAGCATAAAATAGCTATCCTCAGCTTGGCTGATGTGAAGTTGAGGTGAAGGTTTTGGAAACCATAGAAAGTACTGTGTTTGGTCCCCCAATAAAGGAGAAAATATTCTACTAAACCAAGTGTAATCTAATTTCTTGGCTGCAAGAAGTTGAAGAATTAATCAAGAATAGCAAATTTGTTTGTTTATCTTTTCACCTTCAAAGAAACTGGAATAATATGGACAGGGAAGAATCAACTGGGAACAAAAGATATATAAGGGAAGCACTCATATATATATATATCTCATGAGAGAGAGAAAGAGAGAGGAATGGATTGTAAATCATAAAAAGAAAATTATTAACAACAGAATCATGAATCAATATCAAAATGTTATGTGAAAGATTTATCAAAATAGAAGTGTCCATCATTATTATTTTTGTCAACAAAATAAAGTGGAAATTTCAAAAAAAAATTTCAAATCGTTGGAATTTTCTATATTTCAGATCAATTCTAATAAAGAAGCCTGTCAAAATTATTTGTCTTTAGTAAATTAGTCTAATTCTTTAAAGCCAAAACAAGAAAACCATGAACCTAAGTTCTCTTTACTTTACTTTGACAAGAAGAGCCAGATGCCAGTGATTTAAGATAGCAAAAGAATTTTGGAGAACCTGAATTACAAATACAGAAACAAAAGATCAGGGAAAAAAAACTTTTTGGAAGTAAAGATACATTGGTGCTCCAATTGGATGCTTAGAAATGAAGAAGAGGAAGGAAAGTAGAAAACCTAGATACTCCAAGTTGTGGTTTTTCCTAAGGCGTAAGCAAGAATGGAAAAAGTCACGTAACTAAGCCTCATGCTTGGCCCATTATGTTTATAAATTTCTTAGAACTGTCTTTCTCTCAAATAGCCAAATGAAGAAGAAATGATACTTATGATGGCTCATCAGCAGTACTCCTAACCTTCAAATTTGAAGAAATTAGATTCCCAAGCAATGGATGAAGAAATGAATGAAGAAATCCACAAGAAGGAAACTTTCTGTACTCAGTTTATAAAACTGATGTGACTACACACAAGCTTCAAACCTTCTGAACTTCTATATAATCCCTTCTCTCATGAACTAAGTCCATGATCACGATCAGACCTGCTGATTGACTCCAAGGACCTTCCTTGAAGGTTTGAACTCTGCAGAAACACACTTGGATTAAGGCTCAATGGTTTCAAGTTATGATCTCACCAATATGAATTCAAGGGTACAGAAAGATGTTGGCTAAGCTTTTCTCTCTGAATAGCTGCAGTGTCAACTTATCTGATCTAGATGTCAGCCAAAAAACTGAATCCGCTCCTCCCAAATTCATCTCATACAATTTGCTTTGAATGGATAGTAAGCTATTCGACCTGGCAGGCAACCAATTCCGGCTGCCTTCCCATATAACTGGTATTAAACTATTTTGGAAGTAAAGTTAACAATGCAATAGGTTTCTCATCAACAAAATCAAATTCAATAATATACTAGAAGACCAAATAACTACAAGCAACAGAGCATTTTAATTAGATGGGACAAAAAAGTAGACTCTAAATTTAACCAGCATGTTTATCGGTGTTCATGTGTATCCTTTCATTCATGTATAGCTAAGTTAGCTAAAAACGTTTATGCTAACCTATTGCTATTTGTGCCAAGTGCTCAACAACTTGGGGAATTCATAATTTCCTAATGTATTCTTACATTATAGCATAAACCAGGGCTAGACCAAAACGTAGCAGTCCTGCAATAGTGAGCGAGTTTACTTTGTTGTATAGCTATCGCTAGCATAAAAGCTTATCCACCTGCAAGCAAATGTTTTTCATCATTAACATAAGTACAAACATTCTTGTCCAATAAAAAGTAAATTAAAAATGAACAATCTGTTTGACAACATAATTTTTTATTTTTTATTTATGAAATAGAGTATTTTCTAATATGTTAGTGTTGAAGTCCTAAAGAATATACCTTAAATTACTATTTGTTTCCACCAAACTCTTCTTGGACTAGTTCCTTTGTGAGCATTCTTCTTGGATCTTCGCACCTTGTGTTGTTCTTTGCAAACCATATTTACCAGCCATTTTGGATGTTTACTTGAGAATACAAGGTATCATATAGTCAATCCAAACATGAATCCACATCCGTACCCAACAATACAACTTTCCAATGAAACCAATTTCCAAACTTGAAATCATCTTCTTGAATGGTTCATGATGGCATGGTTGTTGTCCCTCAACATTGTCACAAGTTCTTGTTAATGGAAATCCACACAACCCCTAGTTTCCAAAGTAAGAAACATTTGCAAATGTATTGAGAGGACTACCTACAGGTATTGGCCCCACAACACGATTTTCTGACAGATTTAAACTTCAAGTGAAGTAAGATCTACAAACTATCTTGGAATGCTCCCTGTGAGCATGTTTGAGGAAAGATTTAACCATTCAAGATTACTCAAATTTCCCAATGATGGAGGCATTTGACCTATAAGATTATTGTACAAGAAGTTAAGCCCCTTGAGAGACTTAAGCTATCCAATTGACCGTGGAATCTCCCCCCTGAAACCATTGTTTGAGCAATCAATGGTTGTAAAGAGATTTTAGATTCTTACCATTTCAGTATAAAATCCTTTCATGGTGACCATCACGGAATTGTGATAATAGCTTTGACCCATATATTTCAATTTACCATTATTTGCATTCTTGTCCATCATGGCTTTGAAAAGATTGAAATATTTTGTTGGCAAATGACCATGGAAATCATTGTGAGAGAGGTCTATGATTTGCAAATTAGGGAAAGAGAATTTGGTTGTGGTATTGGCTATGGCACCATGAAATTTGTTTGATTGCAAAATAAGAACCGTAACTCTGGAAGACTTTCCAACCAATGAGGGAAGGTGCCACTTTTCTTGTTGTTACCAAGATCTAGAACTTCCAACCTTCGGCAATTGATCAACAATCTTGGCAATGACCCTACCAATTGATTGTCATTGAGGTTAGGACTTCTCAAGTAATTTCCCTTTGTAAAAGTTTTTGGAATGGTGCCATTAATTTTGTTACTTCTCAAATCTAAGACTATGAGAGAATCACTAAAGTTTCCCAAGCACAGAGGAGCCACGTTACTCAAGTGATTATCAAACAAATCAAGGAAGGAATTTTTCCAATGAGAGAGAGAGAGAGAGAGAGAGAGAGAGAGACGAGACGAGGGAGATGAGAAAGAATGTTCAATTCAAAATGAACACTTACCAGCATTTATCTCGCTCATAGCCTTCTTCACATGTTCATTAGGTTTAGTGTCCACAATGAGCATTTGAACAATCTCAAATCCATAAGCTAACATGGCCTATGCATGTGAAATTCAAAGATATTATAAAGAAATAGATTTACCTTGTAAGTTGTAACTTGACTAATACTAAACCAGATTAGTAGATAGAGAAATACCTTTCAAGTTCCTCTTCCACGGCTATCACAATCTCATTCTTTTGTTCAAAAACAGAATCCAGCACCAACTTCGGAACACTTGCACTAATAACTAGAAGAATAGAGACATAAGCCTGTTAGTCTCTCCAAACGATATACAAATAGGTTAAATTGTCTCCAATGGAAATTATGACATAAAAAGTATATGCATTGATAGTGACAAACTACTTGCCCCAACCTCAAAGACATTCTACACAGCAAATTTCATAACTACTACAAGAACTTTTTTTCTCTTTTTCTGTCACTATGCACCATTTGTCCTCATAATATTCATATCAAATACATTACCTATGTTGTTTACTGTGAAAGTGTTTTTTAGGGTTCAAAATCATTCAATCCTAACACATAAAATGTTATTTATATATAAAGTACATGATATTACGGTTTTTCCCTTATTACTCATAACACTCCCCCTCAAGTTGGAGAGTATATGTCATACAATCCTAGTTTGTTACATAATAAACCCAAATGAGTCTTACATAAGGCTTTAGTAAACATATCAACAATCTGGACTCTTGTAGAAACATATGGAGTAGCAATTACACCATCTTCTACTTTCTCCCGAGTAATATGACAATCTACTTCAGTATGATTGTTTTGCTCATGGAACACAGGATTGGAGGCAATGTAAATTGCTGCTTGATTATCACAATGCATAGTCATAGGCAGCTTCACAACGAATCTTAATTCCTCAAGTAAATGCTTAATCCACATAAGCTCACATGATGTGTGTGTCATGGCTCTATACTCAGCCTCTGCACTAGACCTGGCAACAACAGTTTGTTTCTTACTTCTCCAAGTAATCAAATTTCCTCCCAGAAAAGTGCAATACCCAGTAGTGGATTTTCTATCTGACGGTGATCCAGCCCAATAAGCATCAGTGTAGGCTTCTACCCGTAGGTGACCACTAGCTTTATACAAAAGACCAAGGCCTGGATGTGCTTTAAGATACCTCACAATCCGAATAACTGCCTCCCAATGTGGAAGGCGAGGATCTTTCATAAACTGGCTCAAAACACTACCTGCAAATGATATATTTGGGCGAGTAATTGTGAGATAATTTAGTTTACCAACCGAACGACGATATCTCTCAAGATTAGATAACAGCTCCCCTGATCTTCATACAATTTGACATTAGGATCCATAGGAGTCTCCACTTGTTTAGATCCTAGCAAGCCAATTTCTTCCAAAATATCCAACACAACTTCCTCTGTGATAAACTAATGCCTTCTTTAGATCGTGCTACCTCAATACCCAAGAAATAGCAAAGTTTACCTAGATCCTTAGTTCGAAAGGAATTTTGAAGGTATCTTTTCAAATCATCAATACCCTGTTTTTCATCTCCAGTTATTATAATATCATCAATATATACTATCAACAAAATCTTTCCTCTATCAAAGGTACGAGAAAACACAGAGTGATTAGAGTGGCAACGTCGCAATCCAAACTTAAACACTACTTCACCGAATTTTCCAAACCAAGCTTTGGGAGAATGCTTAAGACCATAGATGGCCTTATGCAACCTACACACTTTTCCAGACTCTCCCTGAGCATAAAACCCAAGTGGTTGCTCCATATACACCTCCTCCTTCAAATTGTCATTCAAGAAGGCATTTTTAACATCTAACTGAAATAATGGCCAACCCAAATTAGCAGCCAAGGAGATCAAAATCTGGACAGAAGAAATTTTAGCAACAGGTGAGAATGTCTCGGCATAGTCAACACCATATGTCTGGATATACCATTTGACAACCAAGTGAACCTTCAAACACTCAATAGAACCATTAGGAAGATACTTCACAGTATACACCCAACGACAACCAACAATAGTTTTCCTTGGAGGACGAGTAACTAAAGACCAAGTAGCATTTTCAGACAGGGCAGACATTAATGCCTCCATAGCAGATTTCCAACCAGAGATGGACATAGCTTCCTGGACAAAGTTAGGAACAACTGTAGAATTCAAGGATGTGGTAAAGGCATAAAGAGATGGAGACAAGTGACCATACGAGACAAACTAAGAGATAGGGTGAGAGGTACAAGAACGCTTACCTTTGCGCAAAGCAATTGGAAGAGAGGCAAGATTAGGAGTCGGATCACTAGGCGGGGTAGAAGTCTCTGTTGGAGGTTTCTGCTAACGACAATATACCTGGAGTGGTTTCTGAGAAGATTCAATAGGAGACACAGGTGGTAGGAGAGGAAGACAAGGTGGGGAACTGTCACTAGCAACTGAAGGAGAGAAATAGGACTGAGATTCATCAAATGTGACATCAGCACTAACAAAACGACGCCGAAGAGTAGGTGAGTAATATCGGTATCCTTTCTAAGTACGAGAATACCCAAGAAAAACACATTTAATGGATCTAGGATGAAGTTTGTCACTCCCTAAACCTAAGATATGAACATAGCACACACAACCAAAGATCTTAGGAGGTAGATGAAACAAAGGTGCATCAGGAGAAAGCACAGTATAGGGGATCTGACCACCTAGAACAATGGAAGGCATACGATTAATTAGGTGACAGGCAGTGAGAATAGCATCACTCCAATATGATTTGGGAACATGCATATGAAACTTTAAGGCATGAGTGACCTTTAACAAATGATGCATTTTGCATTCAGCAACACCATTTTGTTGTGGAGTATGGGGGCATGAAGATTGGTGAATTATACCATGATCATCAAAAAATTGAGACAAAGATGTATGAAAATATTCACGAGCATTATCAGACCGAAAAATACGAAGTGAAACATTAAATTGAGTCTTTAATTCCATATAAAATGATTTGAAAATTGAGTACAACTCAGACCGTTCTTTCATAAGATAAAGATATGTGACTCTAGAATAATCATCAACAAAAATGACAAAATATCTAAATGAAAAGGACTACTAACGCGACTCTAAAGGCAAAAGGCACCCTATGGTTTTTACCCAACTGACATGCTTCACATTGTATATACTCAATTTGACGACACGACGGAACTAATGACTTCAAATTCTTGAGAGATGGATGACCAAGGCGACAATGATGTTAAAGAGGTGAGACAGACAAATGAGAAGCCACTAAACGGGAAAAACCACATCGATCCAAGTAATAAGTCCACCGGCTTCATGCCCTCCACCAATAATCTTCCCCGTCTTGAGATCCTGAAAGATACAATGAGTGGATAAAAAAATGGCAGCACAATTTAAAATTTTAGTAAGCTTACTAATTGACAGAAGGTTAAAAGGAAAACCAGGAATATATAAGACAGAAGAGAGAGAAAGATTAGGACTGAGATTGGCAGTGCCCAAACCAAAAACTGTAGTGGCTGAGCCATTTGCCAATGTAACATTGGGAAGACTACTAGATTGCTCAAGGTCAGAGAGTAAACCTAAGGTACCTGTCATATGATCAGTAGCACTTGAGTCAATGACCCAAGGGTCCTGAGTGGCAAGACAAGCAGCGAAAGTACCTTGTTGAGCCAAAGTAGCAGTAGAATTAAACCCAACAAAGTTGGAATGCAGAGATAAGAGGTGATTGTACTCTTCCTCAAGAATAGGGACTACTCTGGATGTTGGTGGAAGTAACTGTGAAGGCGGTTCTTGAACTTGAAAACTAGCTTGGTGAGACGAGAATTTATGATATAACTCCCAACAAAAGTATACTGTATGATTTTCACCATGACAATAAATGCACTTACAAAGACCACGTCTTTTACTATGACCCTTTTGTTCACTACCATGGCCCCCTTGGTCACGACCTTCATGGCGTCGGCCCTCACGACCTCCACCTCCACCTCTATTACTCCCCATATAAGTGATAAAGGCAGATTTATCACTAGTAGGTAAAGCATCAATATTGGAGGAAGAGAAATGGTCAGTACTCGAATCAGATAATGTGGCCTATCGAAGTCTACCAAACACTTCACTCAATGAAAGGAGGTCTGGACTAGCTAAAATTTGTGATTTTACTGGATTCAAACTTTTAGGCAATCCAGAGAGGAAGTGAGCAACATTCATAGAATCTCTTTGTTTCTTCATAATTTTAACACCAGAGGAGATAGGCTGATAAATATTGAGTTCTTCACATACACCCCTAAACTTGTTATAATAGTCTTCCAAAGACATTTCACTCATACTCAAGAAGAAATAATTTTGATGAAGATCATAAATCCGCTTCAAATTGTTAACACCAGAGTAAAGTTTCTTGGCTTGTTCCCAAACAAGTTTAGTAGTTGGTAAGAAAACCAAACTACAACTGATCTTAGACTCCATGCTATTCCACAAGCAACTCCTAATTTGTGCATCTTCGGCTCTCCAATCGGCAAATTTAGGGTATGTGGGTGCAGGAGGTTCCTTAATCACCTAATCAAACTTCTTTCTACCAAGAAGAAAGACTTCCACCGCTTGTGCCCACTGAGCATAATTACTACCATTTAGACAAATGGAGGTAATTGATAACATATCAGGAGATAGGAAATTATTAGGGGGCTGAGCACTGTCTTTGGACTCCATAATAGCAATCTGAAGAACAAACTAACTCTAAAGAAATATATTGAACTAAATTAAAACAAACTCCAACCAACAACCAATATACTTCAACCAATCAGCCACGCCAACAGCAACTCATCTATCAAAGAATCGCCATTAAACTATTCCAAAAAAACCAAGGTAGCAACAAATCCATACCAACACCAAAAAAGAAATGCCCAGTCCACCGCTAAACATCAACCTATGGCTGCCTGCCTGAACGTATTGAAGAAGAGAAGGAAAAAAAAAAAAGAAAAAAAGATCAATAGAAAAAAACTCCGGCGGTGGTGCTAGGGTGCAGGATCAACGGTACGAGGACCAGCGAGTAAGCCAGATGGGTCGTTGGAGGAGGGCGAGTAAAACCTGCCTCTCACATGGTCAGGTGACGTAAATCTAGTGTCGCGAGACCAAAGAGAGGGTCATCGGCGCTGGGCGACTCCCTCAACCACTAAATCGAGATCGTCGGAGGTCTATTAGGATCGTCGAAGGTCTAGAGAGTCAAGTTATGGTCGCCAACGACAACAATACCGGTAGGTGGTGGTCGGAGGGTTAACGGCAATGGCGGGTTGGTGGCTCTGATACCATGTTGTTTACTGTGAAAGTGTTTTTTAGGGTTCAAAATCATTCAACCCTAACACATAAATTGTTATTTATATATAAAGTACATGATATTATGATTTTTCCCCTATTACTCATAACAACCTCAATGGTCCTCTCCACATGAACATTATTGTTAAAATAATCACTTTTGCAAGGCATGTCATGCACATAGTTAATCATGATGCTTTAAGCAAATCATAAAGATCATTAAAACATAAAACGATTATCCTATATAGTTGTTTCACTAAGAATAGACATTTCAATTGTTTTTGCATAAACTTCAAAAAATCAATGTCCAACTAGAAAAGAAGTCCTCACTTCTCAGCATAAACTTCAAAAAGTCAATATCAAATTAGGAAAGTCCATACTTCTTAGAATTTATTTATTTTCCTAACAGATATAGACCCATGTGACATTATTTAATAAAAAAGTAATTGACTCTTAAATTTCATTATAATGACAAACATGGTGACTTTCAACTTCAAGGTCCAGTTACACGGCTATACCATCAAAGACAGGGATAGGATCTGTGCTCTGGTATTGCTGAGTTTGTAAAAAGCATTAGTAGATTTGTCTGACAAGGCCCGTATTGAATAGAAGTAACAACAGTAACAAGCACATTATCATGAATATATATATATATATATATATATATAGAGAGAGAGAGAGAGAGAGAGAGAGAGAGAGAGAGAGAGATTAGAAGAGGCTGAATAATCATGCTTTTAAGCATATAAAATAATTTTAAAAAAAAAGGATAGTGCTTAGACTAATATATTCATGCTTTACTGCTTTTAACTAAAAATAAATAAAATAAAAAGTTCTAGATAAATTCTGCAGTCACTCATGACTTGACAACAATAAAGCAAAACACATCTTCAAACAAACATTTCTTGCAATCTGTATGATACTAATTCTGTCCAATCAGTTTTGGGTTCCCTTGCTTCAAACCAAGAAAAGAAGTAAAGACATTTATACTGAGACAAATTGATTGTTTTACTCTCTCTGATTGCTACAAAACAGAAAGATTATTGTAAAATGCAAATTTAAAATGTTACCTTTGTCTTCCCATATAATATCCAAGGTATATGAATCTTTTTTTCACACTATTACTAATCCAAAAAAATTAAATCCCTCTAGGTCCCAATGATACTATGTGGCTATCATACAATACAATAGATCACAAGCATGTTCCAGTTGAATTCCTAAGAAGAAAAATAAATGAGAAATCAAGGCAAAAACAAATATGCAACAAACCTTTTGTCTTTGTTTCACATCAAACATCCAGCTGCTGCACACGCAATGAGGTGGCCAGCTAACTACTGTCCCAAAACCCAAGGCAAACAGTGGCATCTGGGCCAAGCACATCATCAAACTATCCAAAAGCTGTTCTTTACTGTCAGTTTAACAGAATTTGGAATAAGAAAAGTATTTCTCTTTTCTTTCTTTCTTCTTCTTCTTTTTATTTTTAATTTTTTTTTGAATTTTTGGAAATTTTAGACCTGAAAAACCATAATTAAGAAGTGTTTGAAATAAGTAGTTGGCTAATTATAGGTGACTAACAATTTGTGGAAACCAAAACAGCAAAAATCACAAGGAACATGTTCTCCATTCATTAACTTTCTAATCTTTCCCCACAACTAATATGTACTTTATAGACTCCTCTCGGCATAAAAAAATGTAAAGAGGTAACGACTCTTTTAAAGTCTATTTCTTACATTTTACCAAAGTTTCATTCAAGAATCATTGTCCACAAACAATAATCAAATCCTAACCCATATGACATATATTTAAGGACACTGCATGACGATGTTTCTTTTATCTAACTCAATTTTACTAAATTCAAGTTCTACTTTATATCTTTAATTTTTTTTTCAAATAACTCGATACTATATATTTCAAGTTGCATTTAAAAAAAAAAAGTGTAGAACTCGATTTTAGTAAAATCGAGTTGTGGCTTTTTTTAATCGAAAAAGCCACATTAATGAGTTCCACATTGGCACAAAGTACATATAACTCAATTTTAAAGATATCGAGTTTTACTCCAAGCTCGATTTTAATAAAATCGAGTTTTAAAACAGGGGCATTTTGCAGCTCAGTTTAAAAATTAAGGGCAAAAGCCCATTTTCCCCTCTTTCTGTGATGTTTCCCTTAATTATAAGAAGTGTATCTGCCTTCATTATGGGTAACATTTTAGGCTTGTATAGGTTACTCCATATAATTGAGGAGATATTATTTCATACTAGGTTATATATACTTAATAAATAAAAATTATGAAGTTTAACGGTTTTTACAAGGGGCTTTCTATAGGAAACGTGAGAGTATTGTTCTCTGCAATGGTTTCATCATACCTTCGGGTTAAATTATTTATTCGTGCTGTATCTTTTTTTTTTTTTTAAGTGTCGTTTACTTTTTATAATTTCATTTCAACACAAGTTCCTTCGTAAGAAAGAGGGGGTAAAAAACAAGCCTAATTGAACTAGAGTATTTGCGGTAGCTGGTATGAGTTTCCCTTTAAAAGCCCCTCATAATAAATTATTTAGAAAAAAAAAGCCCTGCATAATAATTTAATTCAATCTAAGAAATAATGACTACTTTCCAAACAGTGCTTCTTTTTACCGTATGAGCACCTATATTCTTGACACAAAAGATTTGTCACTTAATTTTAAAGGCAATAGGTGCAAATTCTAATTTGTTTCTCTCTGGAAAAATAAGCTTTACGCTATTATGATGCCAATGATGTATACTCTTCAACATGTGGAACATGTGTTCAGTCTACATTCAGATAATTTGAAATAATTGGAATGAGTGTGTCCAAAAACACCATAATTCAAATAAGCATGATTAGTGTTAGGTCTACTTTGCTTCCTAGGTGTAGGTCTATATAATTTCAAGCCGAAACCTCAGTTTAAAACAATTTATCTAATATGACCAACAACACTACAATGGTAACATGTAGGCACACACTTAGATCTATCTTGAGGTCTATGAGGGTTTTGAATCATGGATTTTGAAACTTGAACTCCACTTAAAGGCCTTTTACCCTTGTTTATCCTAGTCACATTACCTTATACTCCACTTAAAGGTCTTTTACACACACACCTTTATTTCCTTTCTATTGCACGTGTGTGTACACTTTGTTATTGATAAGTTAAACATGAAACCAAGAGACTTTGAAAATCATATACATCCTTCATTCTTCCGTGTGTGTAGTCTTGTCACTCTTGTGGCGAAGTTGGCTACAAGTTTTTGTGTTGGCCTGTTGCTATTTGTACTTAGCGCTCAGCGACTTAGTCAATTTGTAAGTTCATTGGGGTAACCATCTTTGTTCTGAAAGTAAATGTGAAATAAAAAGAACCTTTTAACTCCACTCCTGAAGCGATCAACCAGTAAGATCTTTGTTCTGATCAATAAATAACCAAATTCCCATCAATAATATATTTCTTGGAGCCTGCGTTTATACATTGCAACAATAATGATCAACTCTATAATGAAAACTATGGGAAGTAGACAACATCAAAGAGAAACAGCACATAGAATATAGCTATGAATTATAAATCAGTTTAGTGGATTCTGTTTCTCATGTCACTTGGTAAAGGATCATAGTTTATCAAATATTTCTCTGGGTTGATCTTGATACATACTCTTTCCAATTAGCTCTATAAATGTCGAAATATCTGATAAAAATGGTGATGATATTTCAGTGCCTTCTTTGCTTTGCACGCTTCTGCGACTGCTGACCTTTTATCTTCCATTTCTCATTTCCCCCTGTTGATTCTTTTCTTCTATCTCTCGAACCTTGCGCTTCCTGAAAGATTTGGGCTATCCCAAAGGAATTAAATCAAATACAAACACGGATAATCATAAAAATACTTGGGCTCTTCACATAGTCAAGGACAAAGGAACAACTTCCTAAAAAATAATCAAAATCATTCTGATTTGGTTAAATGTAGCAATGGAAACGTGTAAGGTGCACGATAGATGACTCCAAATTAGTTTTTGCTTATAAGGGGGTGAGTCAAGATGGAAGTTTCTGCTGGAAATAATTTCTAGAAATACAAATCATAAATAACAAGGTCATCTTTCTGGTGCCCCCCTGCCCCCTCTTGCCCCATATGATAGTATATGCTCTCTCAAGTTTTTATATTTTTGTTATGTATGATGACCATGCTTCACATCATAGCTGTTTTCTTAACAAATTATGTCTGTCTAAACTCTGTAGTTCTTTTTTGAGTCCATTGGAAAATGACAACTAAGATAAGCATGCTCTTATGGCATTTAAGACAACAATTAGCTGAATTCATCTTAAACATCTATTCTATATAGGCAAAAGAACAAAGTTTTATGAATGACAACACCACCACCACATTCTTTTTACCCTTTAAACTCAACACATCATGTTGTGATATGGTCATATGGTTTTCAACCCAAACACAAGATAGAGTTGCATATCTCACCTGTAATCAGCAAGGGTACAATCAGATAACAACTCAGTTACAATTGTTCTATTTCTCTCCTTCCTTGTTTACTTGTGAAGAAGTCTAATGCTGACTCTATCACCGTCCTGATCTAATTGTTCAAAGACCAAATGGTGTATGAATTAGCCAAGCCTAAATAACAAAATGTATACCACCCAAAGAGAATATACACAGTCCTAGTTACAGCTCCAAGATATCACATACTATACCATTAGTCTAGAAATTACAAATAGACTTACCAGGAAATACTTGGCAATGTTTTGGATTTTGAATCACCCTTCTTGTAGTGCCTCTTCAGATCAATGGCACTTCTCAACTGTAATCATGAACACGGGTAAGAATTCAGAGATCGATAATAACCTACCTAAGTTATAGAATCTAAACTCCTAGCAAGCAAATGAAACATCAAAGTCGATTAGAGAGTGTCCTATTATCTTGATAAACCCATAACCCGTACATGCTTATGCAAGCTTCACAATACCTTATCACCCCCCCCCCCCCCCCAAAAAAAAGAAAAGAAAAGAGGAAGCTTCACATTAAGTTCTTATATATGATTATTTAATTGTAATTATTTAGTTCACAAATTATTTTCTTGACACATCATACTAGGTCCCACGAATTAAATTCACGGTAGGCCCCATCATTCATGTGAGAGGGGAGAGTATTACTAAAGGAGTATTGAATAACTTTCCATCATTTAGATAGACATATAATGACAAAGTCTAAATGAGTTCCAGCACAATTAAAAAATAAATGGGAGATTGTTTGAGTGAGACTTGTTCAACTCCAAAGAAATCCTGAGATGAATTAGGTCTAGTCCTTTATCTGGAACATGTTATGATAAGAGAACGCTCACTTTGGTCAAAGTAAGAGCCCATCATAATTTAAAGCATGTCTTAAATTACGATGTGTTTTGATGGTTTCTTGATATGAATTTCGTGTAAACAACTAGAATCATGTGCATTTAGGTCAATATGATGCAAACAAAACTTTTTGAGTGAAGTTGAGATGCTGAATCAAAATTTTGAAATTAAAACTATAAATATCCCAGATAAAGCAACAAATCAAAGATTCCAGGATACTACCATCATAATTACTTCAAGTCCAGCCCAAATTTTATACTTGAGTATGCCAATGCCATTTTACAAGAAAACTAACTGGCAGTATATGACTAACAGATATCATTTATATCCCTAGAAAATCATCTTTGTACGGTGCAGGGTAAATCCCTCTCACTAAGGATGCTGCTTACAAATTACAGAAGGCCTAAGGATGCTGCTTACAAGTTACACAAGGCATGAAGAAGATCAACAACCCTGTCAGTGCCATTGGCAGAAATATTATCAATTCCAGTTCAACTCGTGGAAAATCAACCAGCTTTTAGTTTCAATTTGGTATTTTACCCATCTAGACTCAAATTTTACACAAACATTATTTTTTGGTAAGTAAAAATTTTACATTCCATACATAGAAAAGGATTTTCGAATGCTAAACGTGGATCCAGTCAAAGGCTAACGACTACATATGTATTATAGAACATATTAAATGCATCAATAGGAAGTCCCCTACCATCTACTTCATTTCTATTTTTCCAGTTTGTTAGTTATCTAAAGTCAAACAATCTCTTAAGTAGAAGAGTAAGATTTAATTATACTTCAAGCTATAACCTTAATTTACAAAGAGGCATTTAAATAATTTTTCTAATTTCATTTCTGTATGATAGTGACTCAAGTTGCTTAATTGCACATTCCCTACAACACACAAGTTGAAATTTTAAACACTAAGCAAATTCTCAAAAATGAAACAATTTTTTTTTCTTTTGATAAAAACAATGAAGCAATTAAGATGTTACAGAGAATAATTTGAGCATAATTGAAAAGTAATTGAAAAGTAGTGCCGTGGAAACAAATTACATGGAAATAAATAGAGTTCACTGCACCTTCAGTAAACGCAAATCTTTCTGAATCTCTGGGGTGATGGTTCGTGCAAGCAAGTCAAACCTATGTACATTTTACCAAAAAAAGAATGTAATCATTGTTAGCAGGAGAGGAAGAAGAAGAAGAAGAACAAATCTTATTAGTTGAGACCCAAAAAAAACCAAATTCCTCCACCCATTTACACCTAAGACTATTTGAGGAGAGAGTTAGTAATTAACTTGAAAACAAAAGCATTAAAGTTTAAAAAATTCAAAGCTTTCCTCTCTTTCCTTTTCTCAGCAACCAACCAGACATAAGAAGATATAACGAAAAGCTAAAATAGAAACTCCTCGTTAAGACACAGACATACCAGCCTTTCCCAGTAGTATCTTTAAGCTGCTTCAACTAATGTCTACACTTTATGCCATACCAACTAAAACACAGACATACCAACCAAAAGCATCAACTAATGTCTACAAACTCTACACTCTATGCCATTGCCTTTATATATAGACTCAAAAATTAGTACAGACAAGAAATTTAGAAGTCACAGCATCTACAATCAAACATAGAACATATGAAAAACTAATATGAAAGAACAGAGATCTCAAGAGTTCATTATGGCCAGACTGACACTTAGAAACTGACCAAGGCCATGGAGTAGTTTCGTCGGACCTTGAGATCTAGTTAGAACGTTAAGACCTGACATCTTCAACATCACCTGAGCAAAGTCCATTCGAAAGATTAATCAGCCATTTGAAGCATAAGCCCTTACCAATCTTGAGGACTCCTCATTAGCCATCAATTGCTGATTGGCAAAAAGGAGTCCTCTCCCCCTTAAAAAGCTCTGATAGTAGTGAGTGCCAAAACCTGCCCCAGATGATATTGAAGATGACAATGCCTGCAAATATGACATCCCCCACTGTAGATTCAGTAATTTCCAATGAAGCCATGGATGAAGAAGAAGGCTGAGTGGTGGTCCTATTACTGTCTTGGCACCTCATTCTCATCTCAGCAAGGAAATTAGGAGTTATAGTTAGGTCTGGCTGCCCTATCCCCTTGAAGTCATAGAGGTGTTTCTATATGAATTCATAGCCAATCTTCCCAGTTTTCTGTGCACCCTCAGATGATCAAAGAGGCCAAGAAGCCTAAGATTAGGTGTCTGTTGAAATATGAAAGAATGTTGTCTAGCCTGTGATGTCATGTATAGTAGTTTACATCAGAGAATTCCAATAAAAGGAGTTATCAATATAGAGCTATTTTTTATTGTCAGTTTAACAGAAATTAGAATAAGAAAAGTATTTAATTTTATTTATTTTTTGACATTTTAGACTTGAAAAAACCTTAACTAAAAAGTGCCTGAAACAACTAGTTGGTCAGTTTTGGGTTCCCTTGCTTCAAACCCAGAAAAGAAGTAAAGACATTTATACTGAGACAAATTGAATGTTTTACTCTCCCTAATTGCTACAAACAGAAAATATTGTAAAATGCAATCTAAAATGTTACCTTTATGTTCCCATATATTTCCAAAGTATATAATCCTTTCACACTATTCTATTCAAAAAATTATATCCCTCTAGGACCCAATGATACTATATCAACACAATAGTTTACAAGCATATTCCAACTAAATTCCTAAGAAGAAAAGAAATGAGAAATCAAGGCAAAACAAATATGGAACAACCTTTTGTCTTTGTTTCACATCAAACATCCAGCTGCTACACAAGCAATGAAAGGTGGCCAACTAACTGCATTTGGGCCCAAGCACATCATCAGACTTCCCAAGAGCTATTCTTTACTATCAGTTTAACGGAATTTGGAATAAGAAAAGTATTTCTCTTTTCTTTCTTTCTTTTCCTTCTTCTTTTCCTTTTTTTTTTTTTTTTTTTGAATTTTTTGACTTGAGAAACCATAATCAAAAAGTGCCTAAAACAAATAGTTGGCTAATTAAAGGTGACTAACAATTTGTGGAAACCAAAACACCAAAAATCACTAGGAACATATTCTCAATTCATTAACTTTCTAATCTTTCCCCACAACTAATATGTACTTTATAGACTCCTCTCGACGTAAAAAAAAATGTAAAGAGGTACCAACTCTTTTAAAGTTTGTTTCTTACATTTTACCCAAGTTTCATTCAAGAATCATTGTCCACAAACAATCATCAAATCCTAAACCTTAAAGTGGTGCTAAAGGACTCTGGATATTAAAAAAAATATCTTTAAAGAGAGAGAGAATTGGAAGATTAAGGATCAAGAACAAACCAGCATAATGCCATCTCTTGTGACAATAGAAACAATATTAGCGCATGAAACTACCCCTGGACAAGCCTTTTCAAGCTCCTCCTTGATGAAATCAATTTTATTGAAAACCCTCAAGGTCTGAAATAGTTTTTATTACAATTGCTATCATCAAAAAGGACAGAAGCACCACAGCCCTGATCAAGAAAATCCCACAAAAAATTAAGACCAACAAATTAGTACCTAAAAATAAATGGCAAGAAATTAGACACCAAAAATAAGAACATACAATATTTTATCATCATCTGGTCATGGAATGTCAACCAATGATCTAAATTATGAATGAATGCTGTCCCTCCATCCTGTTAGAGAGATAGAAAGGGCCACCAGCCTGTACATAAGAGCACTACAACAAAAAGAATTACTAAGAGCTATTCTTTATTGTTAGTTTAAAAGAATTTGGAATAAGAAAAGCATTTCATTTTCTTTTTTTATTTTTTGAAATTTTAGACCTGAAAAACCATACCAAAAAGTTCTTGAAACAACTAGTAAAGGTGTATGTAACAATTTGTTGAAACCAATACAACAAAAATCACTAGGAACATATATTCAATTCATTAAGTTTCTAAGCTTTCCCCACAATCAATATGTAACTTTAGAATCTTATCTAATTGAAAATATTGAGGAAATTAGTCTACTCCTCCAAGCATCCTAGGTAGCACTAGGGTAATTAACACCGCTCTTCAATAAATAAATAACCACTCTTCATGCAATCCAACCAACAAGATCTTTAATCTGTAAAAGGAAGGTAATATTACAAGGATGTAATAATAATAATAATTGAAATATGTAATAGAATATAACCCAGACCACAAGATTATTTTAAGTTGCAACTAAGCTGTGAAGTTGCCCCTTTAAAAAAAAAAAAAAAACTCAGACCACAAGATGTAGTTAGAATTGCAATGGAGTAGAGAAATTTCTTCTCACACTAGAGCATAAAGCAGGATCATTAAATGAAGTCTGACATATATAAGGCATTGAAATGTGGTGGTTACATAGTAGTAGCCTATATACTCTCTGGTATGGCTATACCTTAAACATAAAAGGGTTTTTTTTTTTTTTAAAGGAAGCATAGAAGCTTATGCACCCAGTAACACTAGTAATAAGCCTCACATTAACACAAATACAACCATTCCTAACTAGCATAAAGGAAATTAAAAATGAAGAATCTTCTTACCAATATAAAGACAGTTTTAAGGAAGCAAAAAATTATGAAATAGATATTTTCGAAAATATTAGTATATAAAAATATACCTAGAATCAGTATTTGTATCCACTAAATTCTTCTTCAATGAGTTCAACCACGAGCATTCTTTTAGGATCTTCGTAACTTGTTATGTCTTCCTCCATAAACAATATTCACTAGCCATTTTGGTTTTCCACTTGAGAACACAAGATAACCTAAACCCAATCCAAACATGAATCCACAGCCATACCCCAACAATACAACTTTCCAATGAAACCCATTTTCAAATTCGAAATCATCTTCTTGAATGGTTGATGATGGCGATGGTTGTTGTCCCTCATCATTGCCACAAGCTTTTGTCATTGGAAATCCACATAACCCAAGGTTCCCATAGTAAGAATCATTCATAAAGGTATTGAATTGTTTACCTTGGGGTATATGTCCAAAAAGATGATTTTCTGATAGGTTTAAAAATGCTAGCATTGTGAGATCTACCAATTGTATAGGAATTTCACCTGTGAGCTTGTTTGAGGAGAGATCTAACCATTCAAGATTGGTTAAATTTCCCAACGATTGAGGCATACAACCTATAAGATTATTGTGTGAAAAATTAAGCCCCTTCAATGATCGAAGCTCTCCAATTACATTTGGAATTTCTCCTTTGAAATTATTGTTGGAGAAATCAATGGTTGTTAATAGACTTAGAATTTTCACCAAAACTATGAAATTCCCTTTCATCACCAATGTCACAGAATCTTGATAATAACTATCACCCATATATTTCAATTCACCTTTGTCTGCATGCGCATTCATCATGGCTTTTAGATACATGAAAAATTTTGTTGGCAAAAGACCATGGAACTCGTTGTGAGAGAGATCTATGATTCGCAAATTAGGGAACGGGAATTTGGTCTTGGGATTGCCTATGGCACCATGAAAGTTGTTTGATCGCAAGATAAGAACTCGCAACTCTAGAAGAGTTTCCAACCAAAAAGGAAACGTGCCATTAATCTTGTTGTTACCAAAATCCAGAGCTTCCAAATTTCTACAATGGACCAATGATTGTGGCAATGCTCCTTCCAATTGGTTGCCATTGAGTTTCAGACTTCTTAATTGACATCCCTTTGCAAATGTTGTTGGGACAGTGCCATTAAGATTGTTACTTTGTAAATTCAAGTCTTTGAGATTATCACTTAACTTTCCCAAACATGGAGGAATCATGTTATTCAAGTGATTATAAGAGAAATCAAGGAATATGAGGGAACTGAGATTGCAAATCAAGGAAGGGATGTGTCCAGTTAAATTATTCCTTGAGACTGAAAAGTAATACAATGAATCCTTCCCCACCTCCATTACCCAGGATGGAATATTGCCTTTGATATGGTTGTTGGAAAGGTCTAAGTATTCTATATATTCTGCAGTTCGTAAAAACTGTGGAATTTCGGTTATGTTGGAACAAGACAATTGTAATGAGTGAATTTTGGACAAAATATTGGTGGCAGATGTGAAGGAGTGTAGTGATAGGTGAGGATTATTTGACATATCAAGATATCGAAGACTTTTGAGCTTTGAGAATATTTTTGACTCTACATTGCCACTAAAATTATTGAAGGAAACACTTAGAGAAACCAATGAGTTATGCTGGAATTCACCAATATGCCCAGTGAATTGGTTATCATCAAGATGTAATTCAAGCAAAGATGGTATTGTATACACCCAAGATGGTATTGTCCCATTCAATAAGTTACCAGATAAGTTGAGATATTCTAGATTGGAAGGAATCTTGTTGACTAGTTGACTATTAGATGAATTATTTGAAGACAAAATTTGGGTCAACTTTGTCGTAACTTCCGGAAGTTGCCCAATGAAATTGTTGTATGAGAGATCTAAGAAAGTAAGTCCTGTATTGTTTAGGAGGGACCATGGTAACTGACCACCAAAGTTATTATATGAGATGTCCAAAAAAGTTATTTGTGTGAGATTTGAAAGAAATGTTGGATACGATGAACCTATGAAATTGCATCCACCGGCAACCAATTTTTTTAAGGACTTGAGGTTGCTGATTAAATAAGGTACGTCAATTGAGAATTTGGTTTTAGAGACACTCAAGGACATGAGAGGAGTACTCCAGTTATACGTTGGAAGGGAACCAGTGAGATTGTAGTTGTAAACTACACCGAGTACCTGGAGGTTTGGAAGGTGGAATATATTATCTGGAAATTTCCCTTTCAATTGGCAATAACCAAGACGAAGAGATGTTAAAGAAGACGACAAATTCGTGAGACAACTAGTTGAAACAGAAGACATATCAATACCATATAAAATAAGTTCAGTTAGATGGGTTAGGTTTTGAATAAGCCTTTTCAAATTAGGCGTTTCTATTCTCATGTCAATATTCCCAGAGAGATCAAGTGAAACCAGTTTGGATAAGTGGGAGATTTCGGATGGGACATTACCAGCAAAGGAGGAGCCAACAACCAAGTAGCTAGCAAAGGAGGGGCCAGCAACAGAGGAGTAAGTGAAGTTGAGATGCGTCATGTTTGCAAAGCCACCAAACTTAGACGAAATTGTGGAGCCATAGAAATCGTTGAAAGCAAGGTTGAGCCTCTGGAGATGGCGAAGAGAGAAAAGGGTGGTATTGGGATGGATGGGACCATGAAGCCCACTACAACTGAGGTCGACACCAATGACATGACCTGTCATTGTATCACAGGTGACCCCATCCCACCCACAACAATTTGTACCCATTTTCCATAAATTCTTCGGAGGATAAGAATACAAATCGCAATCATAACTAGAATAGCCGACAGCAAAAGAGTTTCTGAAATGGAGCAAAGCAGAGGATTCGTGTGAATGGCAAAGAGGCGTAGATGAATTAAAAGAAAAAGAAGAGAGAGATGAATTAGGTAGAGAAAGGAAGAGGAAGAAAATGAGAAAGAAGAGTACCATGTTTGCTTTGGCTTTGAGAGAAATGAGAAGGTCCAGAAGGATATAATATATTTTGGGTGTTTTGGGACTGTGGTGTCATAGATACATGCATCTATATTTATAGGCGGCCACGATTATCAGAAGGGACCATAACCAGGAAAGGATTATGTGGCTCACTCTATTAACTAGCTTTGAAAGTCAAAAAATCCGGTAATCCGGGTGAGGTATATATATAAAAATTCTCTATAATTAAGTATAATAATAATCCTATCTGCTTTATATTTCAATTCACTCATTCTGATACCTCTAGTGGATAGATTTTTATTAACATATATATATATATATATATGTATATATATTTTTTATCTTTTATTATAAGTTTTGTCTTTACCTATTGAGAATCATCCGTTTATGGAAATAATTAACTTATTATGACATTTATGCTACACATTTAGCACATTGTCAAGGACCCAGCAAATAAGTGAAAGGCATCCTCTTGGCATAATTATTAATTAAATCAATGTAATCTAGGCACATGCCAAATGCACAAATAAAAAAGGCCAGTACTCAAGCCATTGGTTTAAAGGGAAGTTTACTTTAGTAGAGTGGAAGCACTTGTGAAAAAACAACCTTAGGAATATTGTATCCAAGATCACTGTAAAAGCAAAAAATTTCTTAATAATCCCAGAAAAAATAAATCTTAATAAAAATTGAACATAAAGTGATAAGGTCTAGAGGATCCGATTTGGTATTGTATTTCATGCATACAATGGCGTAGCCAACAATCATCTTTCCTATTTTCATTAAGTAGAACTGTTTTTTTTTTCTCATGTACCTAATGTTATTTCTATTTCTTAATCTTTGATTCCACTATTACTAAAATTTTAAAGATACTATAAATTGTACTACATTTTTGTTTAGAGTAATAAATTGTATTGCAAAAAAATGATAAACTAGTAACAAAAATGTAATTGGTGCAACTTAAACAATATAATGCATGATTGTTATGAACTAGCTTTTTCTAAATATGTATACATACATTTCTAATATTATTTTAATAAGTTACTGGGGGGAGTGGACTTTTGGGGAAGACAAAGTCTTCCAAAATAACATGTACGAAAAGTTTAATTAGTAATTTTATCTCTTAAAATTTTGCACGGGAGAAAATAATCGCGCCTCTTTTTAAGTCATTGATATGCCAGATACCTTTAATCATAAAAACTTCCAAAAACTTGGAAAGTTATAATTTTAAAATTTTGGACTATATAATAATTGTTTGATGTAGATTGCATAATTGCAAATTAAATGTATGGCAATTATCAAATGTGTAATCATGATATCTAGGTCAGTTTTATGTCATCAATTAATTTTTCCTCAAATGAAATAAAAATAAAAATGGACTATAATTACATATCTATTTATCTACTCATCAACATCCCATGTAATGATCATGAAATTTTTATTTTTTTTATAAAACATATTTATTTAAGTTTAAACTCCAAATTACATCCTCCAACTTTAACTTATTTTCAAATTAGTCATTTAAGTTTCATATTTTTTTTTTCAATCTTTAACTTCAATATGTTATCAATTTAGTCATTCCATCATAATTGTCCAATCTTGCTATTAGTTTAATATCGTCCAATATGGATTGGATGTAAGGAATTCAATGAAAACAAATGAAAGTTAGAGGAATGAAATGAAAAAGAGTGAAACCTAAAGAACCGAATTAAAAACAAGTCAAAGTTAGAGGTGTAATTTGTAAATTAGAGACTTTTTAGAGTATAATATACATATTAATTAAAATTTGTTCAAGGAAATTTAATCAAACATAAATTCAAATTTATTTACTGTTAGATTGCTTTATTTGAAAATATAGTATATTCTAATTAGATATAACTATCATTGGAAAAATCAAGGATCCCAATCTTCTCTCTTTCGTTATAACTATTGAATTAAAAACCAAAAAAAAAAAAGCTTCAAAACGTGTGGTACTATTAGAGATGACTTTAATCCCAATAATGTTGCAATGAGTCTTTGGTTAGTGTTCGTAAAATATATTTATACTTGGAAAGTAAGGGCCACATGGTCCCACAATCGACTAACTTGAATTTTGAGCTCTATAATTTCCCGATGATATACAACTACTCTTTTCAAGTCATTGATTTTCTAAATTCATTCAAACTTGAAAACCCATGTTATGGGGGAATATACTTCAAAACCTGTGCCAAGATTTTTTTAGCTCAGTTAGTTGACATCTCCTAGTGTCTTCATGATTCAAATCTTCCATCCTTTGTTATAACTATCGAATCATCCAAAATATTTCAAAACATATGGTTCTATTAGAAGACTTTAATCCTAATTACATTGAATGAATCTTTGGTTAGTGTTCAGAAGTTCTATTTAGACTTGGAAAGTAATGGCATCTGGTCTAGCTACTAGCTAGCATGACTTTTGGACTATATAACAATTTGCTAAAGATTCATGCTAGAATGAACTAGGAGAAATTGTTTTAATTATCTTGGTATGTTTCAAATTAGTGTTTTAATAAGATATATATGGTGAGCCAAACACAATACTTTCTTTGAAGGGAGGAAACTAACACTAATCTCATTCTTCTTCCACTACCAAAAAAAAAAAAAAAAAAACCTAGGTTTAGGCGTTGTTGTTTCTTATGATCCTAGTGTCCCACATTGGTTAAGTGTAAGCTTAATCATGCGTTTATAAGCTCTTGGACACTCTCCCCTTATAAGCCAATTTTCAAGTGTAACACCCCATAATTTTATTACTTATTTAATTCTTATACGTAAATTAAAAAAGAGGCCCATAATTAAATGGATTTAATTGACTTGGGCCTAAGATATTAAAAATAATATAAAACCCAAGTGAGTTGGCATAAGTAAATATATGGGCCTTGATAAGCTTTAAAAAATAAAATAAAACCCTAGTCTTCTTCCTCTTTAGTCACACGTGTATTTTACTGATGGGGCTTCCTTTTGCTTCAGTCGACTATTGAACTTTGCCATTTTTTCACTGTGGCGTTGAGTTGGAGTCTACAGGTATGATTTTCTCATGCTCTATATTTAAGAAGTTTGAATAGTCATAGTTAGAAATTGTCATGAACCTAGACTATGATTATACTAATAGAAAAAGGCTCTTATAATTGTATTATATTAGCTAAGGAATGGTCAATATGTCAGGAGACTTTGAAATTGAACCAAATAGACTAATAGGCTTGGACTTTGTCACCATGTTGAAGGGAAAATGGTGCTTGTGGTTAATATGCATTCTCACATAGCCACAATTGTTGACCGATTAACCATCACCTTTTTATTGTTGTCTAAGACAAGTCCTACGGCATCAAGGGATCAATAGGCTACTAGAGTAATAATTTAAGGCTATTTTGGTGGCTTCCAATATTAGATTGAATGTGTATGTGTGTGTGTGTGTGTGTGTGTATATATATATATATATATAAAAGGGCTCTTATAATTGTATTATATTAGCTAAGGAATGGTCAATACGTCAGGAGACTTTGAAATTGAACCAAATAGACTAATAGACTTGGACTTTGTCACCATGTTGAAGGGAAAATGGTGCTTGTGGTTAATATGCATTCTCACATAGCCACAATTGTTGACCGATTAACCATCACCTTTTATTGTTGTCTAAGACAAGTCCTACGGCATCAAGGGATCAATAGGCTACTAGAGTAATAATTTATGGCTATTTTGGTGGCTTCCAATATTAGATTGAATGTGTATGTGTGTGTGTGTGTGTGTATATATATATATAAAGGGCTCTTATAATTGTATTATATTAGCTAAGGAATGGTCAATATGTCAGGAGACTTTGAAATTGAACCAAATAGACTAATAGGCTTGGACTTTGTCACCATGTTAAAGGGAAAATGGTGCTTGTGGTTAATATGCATTCTCACATAGCCACAATTGTTGACCGATTAACCATCACCTTTTTATTGTTGTCTAAGACAAGTCCTACGGCATCAAGGGATCAATAGGCTACTAGAGTAATAATTTAAGGCTATTTTGGTGGCTTCCAATATTAGATTGAATGTGTATGTGTGTGTGTGTATATATATATATAAAGGGCTCTTATAATTGTATTATATTAGCTAAGGAATGGTCAATATGTCAGGAGACTTTGAAATTGAACCAAATAGACTAATAGGCTTGGACTTTGTCACCATGTTGAAGGGAAAATGGTGCTTGTGGTTAATATGCATTCTCACATAGCCACAATTGTTGACCGATTAACCATCACCTTTTTATTGTTGTCTAAGACAAGTCCTACGGCATCAAAGGATCAATAGGCTACTAGAGTAATAATTTAAGGCTATTTTGGTGGCTTCCAATATTAGATTGAATGTGTGTGTGTGTGTGTGTGTGTGTGTGTATAAAGGGCTCTTATAATTGTATTATATTAGCTAAGGAATGGTCAATATGTCAGGATACTTGAAATTGAACCAAATAGACTAATAGGCTTGGACTTTGTCACTATGTTGAAGGGAAAATGGTGCTTGTGGTTAATATGCATTCTCACATAGCCACAATTGTTGACCGATTAACCATCACCTTTTTATTGTTGTCTAAGACAAGTCCTACAGCATCAAGGGATCAATAGGCTACTAGAGTAATAATTTAAGGCTATTTTGGTGGCTTCCAATATTAGATTGAATGTGTATGTGTGTGTGTGTATATATATATATATATATATATATATATATATATATATATGATGATATTTTGCTATGAAGATTTAAAGTTTTTAAATCCTTTTGCCGAAAAGCATCACAGCATCCAAATATAATTGGTTTGCTAGCTTTGACAATACTTGCCGTGTCAATTAAGTCCACCATGTCATACATATGTTTATTCCCAGCATCAATTAGAAGTCTTAAGGCTTTGAGATTGCTTAGGTAAGAATAGTACGTATAGTCATATGGTCCCCCAAAGGCTTTAGGATTGATTTGACAGAACTATAAAATGTGGCTTCTACTATTTGATTAATAGATATAATATTAGGTTAATCAGATATGTATATATATCATGTGGCTTCTAAGGAATAGTAGAATATATGATAGCTAGACCTATAGTGAAATGTTAGAGTTTTATAGAGTTGCAATACAATCATGCTTATTAATAGATAGTAAAAATACGTGAAACAGAACAATTAGATTAAACATGAAAGTGAACTGGAGAGTTACGTAAATAAATGTAAAACTTTGGAAATATTAGTGTTGTCTAAGATTATATTGTCTAAGTATGAAAACAGATTTTAGTGGAAAATTCGTGTATTGATGGACCTATTTTTGGTGTTGCTAGACTCTAATTCTACTGATTCATTGTGACCCAAGGGTGTTTGATTCCTTTTGTTTTTGCAACTAAGAGTTAAGTGGTGTTTACTAATTTTGGGGGTTCTCCCAAACAGTATTGATTAATTAAACTATTTTATATCAAAGAAATATGTTGTTATTCTATATATATAAATGGATATTTTATAATTGCTTGATGTGCACATTACTTATTCGTTTTATGAAAAACTTGTGGGACAACCTAAATTTATTTACATTTGTATGTGTGAATATATCCTTATATTTTTAGAATTATGAATGGATTATTTTTGTGAGTATCTTAAATGGATTATTTATGTGAGCATCTTGAATATGTTTTGAAAATCTATGGCAAGTTGTAATTAAAAGCCCAGTATTGTATTAGTCCTTAGCAATGGAAAATCATACTGCAGCTAGTCCTTAGCAAGGGACGGTTCCAAAAAAGGGGACAGTGCACATTTGATAACTCCTTAGCAAGGGAGTACACTATTGAGGATCCAAAAAGGAAGCTCCTTAGCAAGGAAGTGCACAGTTAGGTTCCAAAGGAGTCATCCTTAAGAAAGGAGATGAAAAAGAGGTTCCAGTTCCAGAAAAGGGGACAGCACAACCCTATCAACAAGGCGTAAACGTTGACCATGAGTAAAACCTAGGAAATTGTGTATGTGATGGTATTGATATATATATTTTGATGGCTCACAATATAAAGATTTTGATGAGTTACATATTATGAATTTGTTGTAAGAATTTTTTTTGTTTTTTTGAAAGGTTGTTCTCACGCCCCACTGTTAGTGAATTCCACTTATTGAGTTATCTCACATCGCTTTATTTCCCCTTACAAATACATTAGAGGGATTATTGGAGTAGAGATTCTTGGAAGTCAATAGTTACGAATTATTTTGTGGGATTGAAGATTTTATTATTACTATTATGGTATTAAACATTGTACTGGAGAATTATTTTGAGGATGTATTAATATTTTGATGGATTAGAGCTCTAACATTTGTGATGAGATTTTAGGTTGCTGGTTTCTTTTATTTAATATTTTTATGGATTTTTCAGATTAAATAGACTTTTATTGCCTATGATTTTGGGGCGTTACATCAAGGGTGAGTTCTACTCATGGGTTTGTAACATTTGGTATCAGAGCCAACCATCAACCAATTAATCGGGTGTAGCTCATTGAGTATGAGATCAAATGATTGCAGCTTTGTGGTTGGATCTCGGAAGGGGCAACTTAAAGGCTAGATTAAAATTGCTGATAGTTGAGTAGAGCCACCAAAAAAGAGAAAGGGCTATCATTGTGGACGTCAGCTGCGGAGCGTGGTGGTATGTTATGATCCTTGTGTCCCACATTGGTTAAGTGTAAGCTTAACCATGCGTTTATAAGCTTTTGGGCACCCTTCCCTTGTAAGCTGATTTTCAAGGGTGAGTTCTACCCATGGGTTTGTAACATTGTTGTTGTTATTGTTTTTGTTGCTGTTGACACTAATCTCATTCTTCTTCCACTACCAAAAAAAAAAAAAACTAGGTTTAAGTGTTGTTATTGTTATTGTTGTTTTTTTTTTTTGTTCTTTTTTGCGACGTATCCAAAACTGCCGCTATAAGAGACTAATCTCATTTGGATTTTACTAACATATGTACTCAGGTGAACCCTTAAACACTTTTTACTTTCTTTTTTCTACCACATAACCCTATATGTAGCAATTGATACACTGGGGGGAGTGGACTTATGGGGAAGATAGTCTTCCAAAATAACAGGTAAGAAAACTTTACTTAGTAGCTTTATCTCTTTGAATTTGTGTGGGAGAAAATAATCGCAAATCTTTTTATATGATAGATATTCCAGAAACCTTGAATCATGAAAACAAGTGACACCATTAGAAGACTTTAATGTTGTTAACATCTCACCAAATCTTTGGTCATTGTTCAAAACTTCCAAAGTCTTTTGATCATTGTTTGAAACTTACAAAAACTTGAAAGTCGTAATCTTAAAATTTTGGACTACATAATAATTGTTTGATGCAAATTGCAGACTAAGAGTGTGTTTGTATAACTGTTAGAAAACAGTGTTTTGAGTTTAAAATGAGTGTTTGTAAAAAAGCTGTGAGGAGTAGTGGTCACAAAATAGCTTTTTGGGTTTTAAAAAAAACGTTCTTTTAATCTCCCAAAACACCTAACCAAACGGACCTTAAATGCATGGCAATTATCAAATGTGTAGCAATCACGATATTCGGGTTAGTTTTACACCATCCATTACTTTTTCCTCAAATAAAAAAAAATAAAAATGACCTATAATTACATATCTAGTTATCTACTCATCAACATCTTATGTAATGATTAAAATTTTTTATTTTTATATAAAACATATTTATATAAAAGTTTAAACTACAAATTACATCCTCCAACTTTAACTTATTTTCAAATTATTCATTCAAGTTTCATTTGTTTTTTCAATCTTTAACTTAAATATGTTTTTAGTTTAGTCATTCCGTCAATATTGTCCAATCTTTATATTAGCTTAATATCGTCCAATATGGATTGGATGGAAGGAATACAAGTTTAAGTTAGAGGTGTAATTTGTAATTTAGCCTTTGTTTAATAAGTATTAATAAAGAATAAGTCAATTAGAGACCTTTTAGAGTAGAGTATACTTATCAATTGAAACTTGTTTAAGGAAATTTATTCAAACCTAAATTAAAATTTATTTACTGTTAAGTTGGTTTATTTGAAAATAAAAATGTATTCTAATTAGATATAACTATCAATGGAGACATCAAGGATTCCAATCTTCCATCCTCTGTTATAACTATCGAATTAAAAAAACAAACTTCAAAACATGTTGTACTATTAGAAGACTCTAATCCTAATAATGTTGCAATGGGTATGTGGTTAGTGTTCATAATATAAATTTAGACTTGGAAAGTAATGGCCACATGGTCCCATTATCGACTAGCATGGCTTTTAAACTATATAATTGTATAGTGATATATAACTACTCTTATCAAGTTATTAATTTTCTAAATTCATTCAAACTTGAAAACTTGTGTTACGGGGGAATATACTTCAAAACCTATGCCAAGATTAGTGAAGCTCAATTAGTTGACACCTCCTGGTGTCTCTATAATTCAAATCCTCCCTCCTTTGTTATAACTATCAAATTATCCAAAAGACTTCAAAACATGTGGTTTTGTTAGAAGACTTCGATCCTAATTACATTGAATAAGTCTTTGGTTAGTGTTCAGAAATTCAATTTAGACTTTGAAAGTAATGACATCATGGTCCAACTATTAACTAGCATGACTTTTGGACAATATAACTATTCGCTAAAGATTCATGCTAGATTGAACTAGGAGACATTGCGTTAATTATCTTGGTAAGTGTCGAATTAGATTTTTAATAAGATATCTATGGTGAGCCAAACACGATACTTTCTTTGAAGGAAGGAAACTAACACTAATCTCATTCTTCTTCCACTACAAAAAAGAAAAAGAAAAAGGGTTTGGGCTACATTTCTTTTTTCGGCATGTCCAAAACCGCCACTATAAGAGATTGATCTCATTTTTCTTTTTCTTTGACTACCTCAAATATGTGTGTGTGTGTGTGTGTGTGTGACTACAAGATTACTGTTGAAACTTATTGCTGAATGTAGCTTGTAACTGAAATTCATAATACCTACAATGACATTGTCATAAAGATGACAAACAAGTCGAAAAGGTCTACTCCAAATTAAACTTTGTTGCTATCACCCATCTTTCTCCTTTGTTCCATAATTTCTTATCACTTTCTCTTTCATTGCAGAATTTCTTAATATCACTAATTTTTTCCCCACATTCTTTGTTGAATCTAAAGCCAACAACCCCTCATCACCAACATCTTTTTCACCCTTATTTAACTCCACCTCCTTAGATGCTAATTTTAAATGCATTTCAAAACCTTTGCTAAAGAGTTTAATTTCGAGCTACGACTGCATCAAATACTCACCAATTTTTTTTACTAGAATTGTGTGTATATATGTGCATGAGAGAGAGAGAGAGAGAGAGAGAGAGAGAGAGAGAGGAGGGCGGAAGCTCAAGTTGTGAACACATACAAACCCATGCCTTCAAAATCCAAATTTTTCATTGGAGTAAAAGAGAAAAGTAATGGTAGTCTTAACAAAAAAAAATACCAAAACTATTTACTGCAAGAGACCTAGCTGTATATTATTTTTTAGGCACAAAGAATTTCTTAGTATTACGTTATTGAATTATTTTATTTTATTTACACTAGCATGTCCTTTTTGTTTTTGGTAAATACACTAGCATGTCATTGGTCAAGTGCTAACGTTCCTTTATAATTTATCCATGGGACCACTATTTTTGTTGTAGAGTTTTCTGATTTATCCTAAAATTAGGAATATGTACTATCACTTAAATTTAATCATGGGCATGGATTATTATCCAAAAAAAGGGGGCAAAATAAGCATAAAATAGAGTCAAAATATAGATTTGTATATTTTTTTTTTATGAAAACAGATTTGTATTTTGCATCATAATAAAAGAATAAAAATGGTTTTTTAAAAATTATATTAATATTGGCTATAGTTTTTCTTTCTTATAACAATTAAATGTTATAAGAATTACACATTTATCCTAAAATAAATAATAATGTTCAAATAACACAAATTGTAATTCAATTTATTTATAGCACACCAATGTAATTCAATTTATATATATAACAAATAAGAGGAAGAAAAAATTATAGATAAATCATATATATATATATATATATTTAATTTAGTTTTTTAGATATAAATATAAGTTAGTTATTAATATAAAAAAGGGTAAACTATATATAGCTGGTCTCTATCCTTTAGGTTGTTTGTTAATTTGGTCTCTTACCTTTTGGTATTGTGTTAAAATGGTCATTATCACTAAGTGTTGGATAAAAAATGCTAATATTGTTAACGGTGATATTAAAATATTATTTTATGTCAAATAAGTTGCCACTTGGAATTTTTTGAAAAATATAACCAAAAAAGCTAAAACTTTATGAAAATTAAAATCACAAACATATTTTGGGTTTAAAATTTTTGCAAAAGAAAAATTCTTCAGATTTAGTCTTAAAATTTTGGATTTAATGGAACTCTTCGATTAGATTTTCTTTGCAGCTTCCTCCTTAAGTTCTTTTCATTTAATTTTCCTATCATCTCCTTAGCTAATGGAAGAACCAAAATCAACTATTAGTCACACCGAAAGCCTTCATTAGTTTTCATAAAAAGAAAAATAAATCTGAATGCAATGTCCATTGAAAACTCATCTAACATGTAGTCTATCTCTACTTGAACTTTGTTACTAGAGTAAGGTAGTTGTATGAGCCTTCCAAAATATGCGTACATACATTTTGTAATATTTTAATAAGTTAATTGGGGGGGGGGGGGGGGGAGTGGACTTATGGGGAAGACAGAGTCTTCCAAAATAACCGGTAAGAAAAGTTTAATTAGTAGCTTTATCTCCTAAAATTTGTTTGGGAGAAAATAATCGCGACTCTTTTTAAGTCATTGATAAGCCAAATACCTTTAATCATGAAAACAAGTGACACCATTATTAGAAACTTCCAAACTAACCGAGTCTTTGGTCATTGTTCAAAACTTCCAAAGTCTTTTGGTCATTGTTTGAAACTTTCAAAGACTTGGAAAGTTATAATCTTAAAATTTTGACTATACAACAATTGTTTGATGTAGATTGTATAATTGCAAGACTAAGTGTATGGCAATTATCAAACGTGTAGCAATCATGATATCCGAGTCAGTTTTACATCTTCCATTACTTTTTCGTTAGAGGTGTAATTTGTAATTTAGCCTTCGTTTAATAAGTATTAATAAATAAAAAGGTCAATTAGAGACCTCTTAGTGTAGAATATACATATTTATTAAAATTGGTTCAAGGAAATTTAATCAAACCTAAATTAAAATTTATTTATTTTTAGGTTGCTTTATTTGAAAAGATAGTATATTCTAATTGGATATAACTATAAATGGAGACATCAAGGATTTCAATCTTCCCTCTTCTGTATAACTATCAAATTAAATAAAAATAAAAAATAAAAAAAACTTCAAAACATGTGGTACTATTAGAGAAGACTTCAATCCTGATAGCAACAAGTCCTTGATTTGTGTTTGTAAAATAAATTTAGACTTGGAAAGTAATGGCCACTTGGTCCTGCTATCGAATAGTGTGACTTTTGAGCTACATAATTGTTTGATGATATACAACTACTCTTTTCAAGTCATTGATTTTCTAAATTCATTCAAACTTGAAAACATGTGTTATGGGAGAATATACTTCAAAACCCGTGCCTAGATTTTTATAGCTCAATTAGTTGACACTTCCTGGTATCTCCATGATTCAAAGCCTTCTCCTTTGTTATAACTATGGAATTATCCAATAGACTTCAAAACATGTGATTCTGTTAGAAGACTTTAATCCTAAATATATTGAAAGAGTCTTTGGTTAGTGTTCAGAAATTCAATTTAGACTTGGAAAGTAATTGCGTCATGGTCTAACTATTAACTAGCATGTCTTTTGGACCATCTAACTATTTGCTAAAGATTCATGCTAGATTTCTTTCTTTCTTGGAGAGTTATAATCTATGGCGTCTGTTTCTGATGATAGCTTTTTATCATCAGACTAAGATACCAATCGGTTTTTGGTATAGATAGGGATTGAACCCCAGATCTCTTATTTAACCATCAAAAGCTTTACCAGTTGAGCTAACTGGAACACACGATACATGCTAGATTGAACTAGGAGAAATCGTATTAATTATCTTGGTAAGTTTCAAATTAGTGTTTTAATAAGATAGCTATGGTGAGCCATACACAATACTTTCTTTGAAGGGAGGAAACTAGCACTAATCTTTTTTTCTTTTTCTTTTTTGAGAAGAGAAGAGAAGAGAAGCTAACACTAATCTCATTCTTCTTCCAACAGTTTGTCATAATGAATCAATTTCTAATTGGTTCAACCCAATGGGAGATCATAACCACAATTATCAGCCACAACACAATTCTAATCCCTAATATTAGTGTATCTTATGGATTGGGCTTTTGTTTAGCTTTTTAACTCTCATTATCTTAGAAAAGACTTTAACCCAGTAAAATGTTTCAAAAACTCTTTGGCCCATGACATGGAAAATTAAGGTCTTGTGGGTCACTCTATTAACTAGCGTGAATTGTGGTTTGTGGAACTGCTATTACTTGTCAAAAGCATGGAAAATTTCATCTCTTGTGGGTTACAGTATTATTATTATTATTATTATTACTAGATGAGTTACTCTATTTTTTTTTTTTTAATTTGAAAAACTAGTTTTGAAAGTGAAAAAAATCAGATTAACAGCTCAAATTTTTAAAACTAAAAACTCCTTATAAACACAAGTATCATAATAATCCCATATACTTTAGATCTAGATTCACTGATATCTTCTTCTAAAAAAAAAAAAGATTCACTCATATTGATACTTTTTTTTTGAGAAACTCATGTTGATACCTATAGTGGATGTATTTGTCTCTGTCTATCTAGGACCATCAGCTTATAAAAATAATTAACCTATGACATTTACACTAGACATTTTTCTTTTTTGGGTAAAAAATTAATGCTAGACATTTAGCACATTGTAAAGGACCCACCCACCCAGAAAATAAGAAATAAGGCATCATCTTGGCATAATTGTTGAATTTCTCAGTTCTCATTTGATATATGGTGCAGCTTGTGGAGAATGTTCAAAACCTCCTAGTTTCCCACATTTGTATTTTACTAAAATTTAGTTTGGCCTAGAAATACAAGCACTTCGGAAAACATCCTTAATTCGTTTAAGGTATGAATTTGATCTTTTTTTTTTTTTTAAGTTGAATTAATAAAAGTTGAATTCCAAGTGCATTGACACCCATTTAAAAATCTCTTTTTTATTTATTTATTTTTTTTTTAAGTTGGCGCCTCAACCATATGGTTGACAACAAAATTTAATAATATCAAGTATATCCAAATCTTAGTACTTACAATTTTTTTTTTAAATAACCACATCTTAAATCTCTCATTAAAATATACTAAACTCATTTAGTTATAATATATGTAAATTGTTTAAATAACCACACACACTGACACAAACATACATAATATATGTAAATTGTTTAAATATTGATTTGTTAATTGAAAATACTGAGATCGAACCCTGAAAATGTACTCATCATAAGGTTGGAGATTCCATTTTAACAAAGGACATTGGTAATGACTACGAATGAATTTATCATTATACTTCAAGCACGAATGACAAGCTAGTTGTCGCTTTAAAGTTAGACATTTCAATCAATTATTGCTAACTTCTTTAATAACAAACCATTAATATTTGAGTAATGCTAATGAAATAAAGAATCAAATAAAGAGAGAGATGTTTGTATTTAAAAGAGGTTGGGTGCGTATGGATGTTGAAGATTAGTGGAATTATATTTCGTATATAACAACAGGATTTTGTTAATTGATGCCTTCAGAAAATTAGTTTAAAAAATGATGAAATTTAGCTACAAAACTGATTGCAGCTTAAGGCTATAAAACTAGCTAGTTGTAGTTTTGAAAATCTAACCATTGAATTTTAAGTGTAGTGACACTCATTATAAAATCTAACCGTTAAATTCCTAGTCATGATCTACAACAACTAATAAAAGTTGAATTCCAAGTGCAGTGACACCCATTGGAATTATTATTATTATTTTTGAGACACACACCCATTGGAGAATCAAAACGCCATCTCTAATACTCTCTTGCTAGACAGTCAAGTTAACGATTCTATCTAATGCCTTGTAATCTTGCTGTTTGTGTCTTAAATTTTAATAGTCTTTCAGTTCATCAGAAAAATGGGGAAGGTCCACTTTGGTGTTGCATTTTCAATTTCATGTTTACAATGGCGGAGCCAACATCATACTCAATTTCCTTTTGGTAGAAAAAAAAAACGGGGGGAGGGGGCATTACTTACGACTGAGTATTTTCAATATGATTTAATGAAATATACTTTTAAAAAAATCATTTCATTGCACTACAAGAAAAGAGTCTACTAGTGAGGGTAAAATGCCCACGCAAAAATTCAAATATCATCGTAAAAGGTTATTAGCGAGAGCATATGACCCTTGAAAGCCGTCGTATTTATTCATGTTGTTAAGAGAGATTTTGCAACCATACCTTCGCACATCGATAATTTACGAGAGTAATCCACTGTCGTTACTAAACAAATCCTCCTTCACAAATATATTCATGAGGACTTTTATACCCTCACAATTAGTTATTTGCGAATTTCAAATTGACGACATACTTTTTAGAGACAAATAATGGCATCTTAAAATTTATTTGTGAGAGCTTTAACTCCTCGCAACTTATTTTTAACGAAGGGAAGTAGTCGTTGTTAAACAACTATTTGTGAGAACCTTTATACTCTCGCAATTAGTTATTTGCAAATTTCAAATTAACAACGAAACAAATAATGATGTCGCTAAAATTTATTTGTGGGGGATTTTAACCCCTCGCAATTAGTTAGGAATAATAGTAACGATATTACGTTGTCACTTAAAACGTTTTTGCAAGGGATTAAGGGGTGTCGCTATTCTATAAATTGCGAGGGACTTTGTTGTCACTATAAAGTTATATTTATGACCAAATTTTTATGTCATCAGTGATAATATTTTATATGATTTTTGAAATATTTTATTATTTATTTATTTTTAATTTATTTTATATCATTTTTGTTTAACTATCATATTACAATAGTACAATAATTACTAAAAATTGATCCATCAAAAGATAAAAATTCATATAAGTTCAAACTTTAAAATATAGAATATACAAAGAAATCTTGAAATCAAACCTTGTTTTAAACTTAAACAACTTGAATTATGACAAGATCTATATTAGTCTTCCTTTGAGTCACCCTCCAAGCTGTTTTCGACCTCCTTGTTATTGTTTGAGTTGTCCTCTTCATCACTGCTAGTACCATCTTTTTTAAAAAAAAAAAAGCATTAAACATGAGTTAAAATGAAACTATTAAAGTGAATTTGTATTTGTATCAATGCTTCAATAAATAAGTACACATATTACTATATCAGATCTAATCATATAATAATATATAATAAACAACAGTAATAACTTCTTCTTTTTTAATTTAACAACGATAATAACTTAATTTGATTACTTAAACCACTATCAAAATTAAATATAAATTAAAATAATATAACAATTCCAGATTTATGTGCAACAGCCAACAAGGCCCTCCACACAATCCAAAGCTTGAAGTCAGGAAAAATATATCTTGGCCCTTGAAGTTAGCAAAAGTGAAACTTCAAGTCCAAACCTAGCCACGGTTATAGGCCTTTAAGTACAGTACCCTTACTATTCTTAAATCTTCCTCGGACAAAATAGTATCCTCTGATCAGGCCCAAGAACAAATCTTGGCCCTTCCACCCCCACACCTATAATGGATATATTTTTAACTTTTTAATATTATTTTTAAAAGTTTTGTCACTAGCTATCTATTTGGACCATCAGCTTATAAAAATAATTAACCGATGACATTTTGTAAAGGACCCACGCACCCACCTAGCAAATAAGAAATAAGGGATCCTCTTGACATAATGGTTGAATTTCTCAGTTCTCATTTCTATTAACTATATAAAAAGAAGCAATGCCTCTACAGTGCCATTTTGGTTTAGTTAGTCACTTTGTTTTTTATTTATTTATTTTTTTTCAGTCTTCCATTTGTACTTTTTTTTCCTTTTATATATATTGTTATACTAGCACAACAAATTTCACAATATTTTTACAATTATTGAGGTGTCAATTTCTTATAAATCAAAATAAAATAATAAAATATGAAACTGTGACCAACTACAACTGAAAATAAATGTTTTGTGAAAATGTTGTGAAACTTGTTACGTGAATGTGTAAAAGTTACAGTATTTTTGGTTTGTTCAATATGTACTTTTTTTTTTCAGTCATCGATTTGTGCTCTTTTTTATACTAACTATATAAAAAGAGGCAATGCCTCTACAGCGCCACTTTTGGTATAGTGAGCCATTTTTTTCCCAAGTTTTGAATAGTTGCTATAGTGCCCTTTGGTTTGTTCAAGTGGCACAGTAGCCACAACATTTTTTTTTTCTAGTCTTCGGTTTGTACTTTTGTTTTCTTTTAAATATTTATAAGAACCCACATATATATTGTTATACTAACATAACAAATTTCACAATATTTTCACAATTATTGAGGTGTCAATTTCTTATAAATCAAAATAAAATAATAAAATTGTGACCAACCACAACTGAAAATAAATATTTTGTGAAAATGTTGTGACACTTGTTGGGTGAATGTGTAAAAGCTACAGTACTTTTGGTTAATTCAATATATACTGTTCATCGCTTTTTTTTTTTTAGTCATTGATTTATGTTTTTTTTCTATATATAAAAAGAGTGAATAGGCTCATGAATAGTGTTATGAACAGTATTTTTGGTTTAGTGACTTGCATTTTTCCCCCTTTTTTTCCTTGAAGTTCACCAACTTGGTTTGAGCTTGTTGTTTGTTTGTTTGTTAGTTTGTTAGCTTTATTTTATTTTATTTTTTTTAAAGGATCTTTATGTGTTTACTTTCTACTTGTAATGTAAGCTTATATTGTATACACATAAAAAGCAGCAAATATTATATACATTTGCAAAAAAAAAAAAAAAAAAAATTGTACAAATTTTGCAAACGTGTACAACATTTACCAATTTTTATGTGTTTACGATATAAATTTACATTGTAAGTGCAATGTATATTTCTATATTTCTATATTATATATATATAAAAAGAGTGAATGAGAAAAGTTACAGTAATTTCCCTACAGTAGTTTTGGCTTGTTTAAATTTCACTGTTTTGTTGGCCTTCTTTTTTTTTGTGAATGCATAAAGTTGTAGTATATTTGCTATATTATTTTTGGTTTGTCCACAACAATTTTCACAACACTTTCATAACAAATCAAATATAGTAAATTGTTATTGGTTCTAATTTAAAATTACCAATGAAATTACTTTTTTGCCCACCAATAACAACTTGTAGTAATCTACTACTTATGATTTGTTGTGAAAATGTCATGGACATAACATTTTTTTTGTGTGAAAAATGTTAAGACATCTTGATATTGTCACAATTAGGATTGTCCAACCGGCCCACGAACCCGCTCAACCCGGCCAACCCGCCCACGTCTGACCTGCTGCCACTAGATCCGATGACTCTGGCGATTGAATGCGGGTTCCGAGCTCTCTAACCCGACCCCACGAGAGTCGGTTGTCGGTTTTCCGTTTCAAAACCCATGACACCTGACTCGAATCAAGCCTTTATCCTTTTTGGCGAGTTTTTACGAATTTCAAACCAACTTCAGCGAGATCTTGTCGAGATTTGTTCTAGATACTTCGAGATAAAGTCCAAATCCTTTGAGATCCGACGAGATCTCGCCATTATCCGACAAAATCCGGTCCCTATCTCGACAGATCTGATCCCTACCTCGACGAATCCGGCCAGATTTTGTCCTCGGTGATAAACCTGATACCAACCCAACAAAACTTGAACCGAAAAATCTGATTAGATCTCCGAGTCAATTTTGGGCCACATTTTCCTCCACCTGACTCGGCTCGACTTATGGACATCCCTAGTCACAGTATTTTCAAAACTACTGAGTTATCAATTCTTTACAAGTTAAAATAAAAATATAACAAAATTATAAAGGTATTATGAAAATGTTGCATCATTCTGTTGTGTTTTTAAAAACATTTTGTTGGTTTAATCAACTTTGTTGAGCTAAACTTCGCTATTTTACGTACAATTTTCTTGAGTTGACTTTTTGTATATTTTTTTTTCTTTACACATTATTTTAAGTAAAAACACATAGTTTTGCACACAAAACAAAAACAAAAACAAAAACTTAGGAGATTTTTTTTTCATCCTTTATGTCTCGGGTAGTTTATAATTCTTCCTTAAACTGTAAAATGAAGCAATTTTTCCCTTAATATTTTGGAAAAGAGCAAATATGTCATATTGTTATTCTCTTAGTTAAACCCTAATGAAAGCTTATGATTCTTAAAATATTTTATTGTGTAATGTCTAAATTACTCCTACTAAATTTTAACATCCTAAAAATTTTCTCTACGTATTTTGAGTTTTAAATGATAAAAATTCTTAGAAAGTTAGAAGGATGATATTTGATGACACGTGTCTTTTGTTATTTTTTTTTTTAAAATTTCTTAGCAAAACTCAGTTTTTAGAGAATAGATATATTGTCTTTAGCAAGTACGTACTAAAAAACTATTATAGTTATATAAATATTTATATGTTAAATAGCTACCCTAATTTTGTGGTTGATCAAAATTCTTAAACAAATGAAATTAACTTTTTACGACATAATTATCAAAAATTTTAAAATTAATGTCTCTTTTGATTAATACAAATCTCTATATACCTTAAAAATTAAAAATTTCATATTTTTGTTTTATATTACAAATAAAATTTAGAATTAACTTTCATTACTACAGTATTGTTTTTCCACGGCAAGCATATGGCTTGCACATGCTGCCCTAACTAGTAATAATAAAACATGCTAATATAATAAGTAAATCTAGTAACAATAAAACATGCTAATATAATAAGTAAATCTTTGTACAGTAGTCTCCTGTCATTTTCTGACGACGCGCAATGGACTTATAAATGGGTAGTGGGATGTCAAGTCTGTCTGTGAGTACTACCACGATGCATGAAAGATTACCTCTAATTTTCCACAATACACGCCAAAAACTTTACCAACTTTTCACAATACATTCCAAAAACTTTACCAATCTTTCCACAATACTGAATACACGCCTTCTCTTTTGAATAGAGAGTGAACGCATTGAAAAAGAAGAGCATCTGTGAGTACTACCATCCCATATGTGTAAGTGAAACACGCGTTTTCCACGAAGCTACTATACAGTTGTTTCCTGACTTTCCTCTAATTTTCCACAATACATGCCCTTCTCTTTTTGACTAAAAATTAAGAACACAGAGAGAACGCGTTGAAAAAAAATATATTGCAATCAATTGCATGCCATTTAAAAAAAAAAAAAAGTATATTTCAATACTTTGTTGGAACTATCTAAATATATTACAAATAGATTTCTATCTAAAAAAAAAAATACAAATAGATTTCTATTTGTTGGAGCTATCTAAATATAAACAAATGACACCAAAAAAAAAAAAAATGATGAAGAAGTTTGTCCACACATTGAAAAGAAAGTCCAAGAACCTTCAAGTCAATTGTCATAAAATTTCCCAAGAGTCCAATAGTGCGCTTATAAGTCATCATATCATATGTTGAGAACACTTCTACATCCACAAAATACCAAATTAAAAAGAAAGTACCTTGCTTTTACTAGTGTTATATAAAAGAGTTAAAAAGACCTGTCCATGTTTCTACCCAAAGTGCTTGGTCATTTGATATACGGTGCAGCTTGTGGAGAACGTTCAAAAACAATGCCAACTCATAACTCACAGTGTAGACCAATGTCATATATACCCTTATTTCTATTTCTATTTCTATTTCTATTTCTTACATATATCATAGATACCTTTATTAATATTTCTTATATAATGGATGGGGTTTTTGTAGATGCATATGTAATGCAATATTTTAAGGGAAAAATGTCCATACATCCCCTAAACTTTCAACTATTGGCCAAAAGACCCCCTCAACTTTTTTATTAGTTAATTTACTGCTTAAACTATTCAAAATTGTCAAATCAATACTTCAGTTAGTCTCACGTTAAAACACTAACGAAATAAGCACGTGAGACTCACATGACATTTGAAAACAACGGTAGTCTAGGGTCTAGTTCAATGTAATAGGCCCAAACCCAATCCTACTTGTACTAGTAGTCTAGGGTTTAGTCGCCTATAGATATACTCATGTCAAGGTTCATTATAACACAGGTTATTGTACTACACTCTTATACAATAAAGATGTAACCCTTAAGGGATTCCTCCGTGGATGTAGGCCGACAAGGCTGAACCACATAATCCTTATGTTCTCAGTGTTCCTATTCTATGCTTCCACTTCCGTATCTACATTAGCATATACAACATAGTATAATACATTGCATTGCTAGTAATATATTTAACATGATATCAGAGCCAAACTTCGTTCTTGGCATCAAACAAACATCTCTACATGGCAAAGAAGATTCAAACGTGCACACCACCATCTGAAGTCACACATGTTTGTCTACTGGATCTAGACTCCACAGCATCTCACCACAACCATGGCTCTGTGCTGTGTCAAAATCCACAACCAAGTAAACTGTGACTTAACTTTTCAGATCTGTGCACATAAAGCCTTTGCATGCCGAAACTGACCTGGACCATGTGCCATTGACTTTGACCTTTTGGGTTTGACTTTTGCGTTGACCATTGACCAAAAGTTAAATTTTCTGAAATAGCCTATCTTGCTCAGTTTTTTGCGTAGATTCCAATTTTGGACTCCGTTTCTTCATTTGAAGCTCCAAAATTAGTCAATTGGCATATTTTTCATTGTGGTTTCTTCAAAGGCATTCTTCAAGGCAGCTCCAAGGATCTTCTCATGCTTATCCAACCTCAAGCCTTCATCAAGCTTCCACCTTGAGTTTGAGGGAGGGTGTTAGAAATATATTAGACATATTAACCCAATGCCATAGGTCCAAGCCCAGTCCTACTTGTACTAGTAGTCTAGGGTTTAGTCGCCTATATATATATATATACTCATATCAAAGTTCATTGTAATATAGGTTATTGTACTACACTCTTATATAATAAAGATGTAGCCCTTAAGGGATTCCTCCGTGGATGTAGGCCGACAAGGCTAAACCACGTAATCCTTATGTTCTCAGTGTTCCTATTCTATGCTTCTACTTCCGCACCCACATTAACATATACAACATGGTATAACACATTGCGTTGCTAATAATATATATAACAACCCAAAATCGTAAAACCCAACTAAAAGAAGAGGGAAGAGTAACAGGTTCGGCGATGAAAGTTGTGCAGAGGATCATCTTGAGATCACTCCCGCCATCAGCGGCAAGCCCAGCACGTATATCAACGGCCATTGCATCCACCACGTGGCGCAAAAGGGGCAGAGGGGTAGCACAGTCGTGCTTTAACTTGGTCAAGATTGGAGCAACGCCAACAGAGACGGCGTTACTAGATCGAACGGTCATGGTGAACCAAGGCATATTGATGCGCCCCCGTGATCTCGGAATACAAACCAATCTGACGGCTGGGGAGGCTGCTGTGACAGTTGACATTGCTTCTTCTTGTTGTTGGTGACGATAAGTACTATGAAGAAAATTAGATACAGAGAGTCAAAACGAGGTTGAGATAGAGAGTAAGTAGAGCAGTACTAGTACATAATATTATTAATAAGGTTTCAAATTTGTATTATAAATAAAAGAAAGACATACTAGGCTAGTAAATCTGTACAAGTTTTATGCTTACCAGTTTTGGTTTTGCTAACGACCTAAACTGGTCATTACCTTCCAGTTTTTATTTATTTTTAATAAATTGTTGTTGTTGTTGTGTTTTTTTTATCTTTTGGGGGAACAAAGCTACAGTTTAGGCGGACTAGACGATGTGGACACAACAACATTTTTTTTTTAAAGAAACAACACAACAGGTCCGGCAGTGAAAGTTGTGCTGATTGCCTGAGCTCTTTCATCGCCGGACCTGTTACTCTTCCCTCTTCTTTCAGCTAGGTTTTGTGATTTTGAGTGATTAAAGTTTGTTTTTAAAAGTCACATGAGTGTCACGTGCTTAATTATTCTGTTAGTGTTTTAATGTGAAACTAACTGAAGCATTAATTTGACAATTTTAAATAGTTTAAGGAGTAAATTGGCCAATAAAAAAATTGAGAGAATTTTTTGGCAAATAATTGAAAGTTTATGGAGTATATAAGTATTTTTCCCATATTTTAATAACTAATAAGTGGGAGAAGGCAAAGAGTCTTCCAAAGTATATTAGAAAAAAAAAAAAAAGTCTTGCAAAATAGCAACTAAAAAAATGTTTAATTAATTTAAAAAAAAATTTAATTAGTAACTTTACCTTTAATTATGTCTTAAAATTTGCAAGGGACAAAATAATATCACTGTTCTGTTAAAGTCATTGATTTGCCAGATTCTTTCATCCTTTGGAAACGTGTTTCACAACAAGCCTGATTATAATTTATTGACGTTAATTTGAAAAGACTTGGAAAGTCGAATTTTTCTGCAGTCCGTTTATTATTACTTATTCTGAATTTAATTTGGATTGAAAAATTGTTTGTTCGCAGAGTCGTTGCAGATTGAACGTGTTAGAAGCCATCATTAAATCCGAGGCAATCATATTGTCTAGGTGTCTAAATTAACCATACTAGAAAATTAGAAATGGTGTTGTCAGGGACTATTTAATGTCATCTATTTCATTTTGCTCAAATCATTTTTATTTTTAAAACAAAAAAAAGAATGATAATTACATGAAGAATTTTTGAATAAAAAATTATATATATTACAAATTGTATCCTTTAATTTTATTTAATTTTTTTCTTTAATTTTAATAATTTTTTTTAATTTAGTCATTTCATCAGTGTCCAATTTTAACTTTATTTATTTATTTGTATTTTTCACTTTTCAAAACGATCTTGTTTTGATGGACTCGACAAATGGGGATTAGATTTTAAGAGTCTTGTAGTTTAATTAATTGACTACCTTCTGGTATTTATAGGAGATCTAAAGTTTAAATCCCCTCACGTGAATGACTATCTTTTGCTTCTGCTAAGTAGATATATCAATTATCACCAAAATATTAAGTTGCTTTTATTAATTGTTAAGATGTTTATTCCATGTAAAACTCTATTACCTAAGCTTTAATAAATTTAATATTCTATTACACCTAAAGTTCATTTATTAAAATTAAAAGATAAAATAAAATAAAATTTAATACTTATTTTTTGATCATCTATTATAGTTTTGTGTTTTAAATAATTTAGTTTAATTGAAACTATATTACCAAAATATTAAGTTTCTTATTAATTTTTAAGATTTTTATTCCTCATAAAACTCTATTACCTAAGCTTCAATAAATTTAATATTCTATTACACCTAAAGTTCATTTATTAAAAATTAAAAAAATTAATAATTTTTTTTTTATACAAGATAGAAATTCTACTCTACTTATTTTTTGATCTTCTACATATTATAGTTTTTCTGTTTTAATGCAGTAAACTACATGTTACATGTCCTGCTCCAGCCAAGTGACTCAAGATATATTGCACGTAAAATTAAAAAGTTTTGTCATGTGACTAACTAATTATTAATTAAGATAATTAATTTACTCATGACTCACTAATTATTAAAATGTTTCCAATATGATTAGTAAAATGTTTTCTTTCTTTTACATAAAATTTTAATTTATGGCACAAGGTTTTTACTAGTATACATAAAATTAAATAATACCATGGTGGAGAGAGAGAGAGAGTATTTAGGGGATAAGAAAATAAATATGCAAGATAATCAATATATAGGATATTATACATTAGATAACTTAAATAAATATGTACATTTTATGCAAAATACGGTGGGACGAGCAAAATCTATCCCATCCATTTGCTTATTTGTACAGGAAAAAATTTGCACAGAATAGAACACAAAAAATGGATCAAACAAGGCCGAGATTGTCAAAGTAACAGCTAAGAAAAGTTTGAGAAAAAAAAAAAAAATTTATCACCACTGGTTTTTAAGTCTTTGATTTGCTAGATTCCTTCAAGCTTGAAAACGTGTGGTACAGAAGTATAAAATCGTGAAAAAAGTTTCACGAGGTCTCTTGTAATAATTGTTTGGAATTCCGAAGACTTGGAAAGTTTTTTTTTTTTTTCATTTTCTTTTTTCTAGAAGTAAAGACTTGGAAAGTTAAGTGTTTTTGTAATAAAATTGTTTGGTTCAATTTGCAAAGTTGCAAACTGAGAATGCAGGAATCACGTTATATGGGTCCCTGTATTGACTCAACAATCATGTTATAAATTTATCATGTTATCATATGGCAATCGTGTTATACAGATCTCTATTTCTTTTCTTTTTACTCAAATAATTTTTTTTTTTAGAAACTCATTTATAATTACAGATATACTAAAATTTACTCATTAGTATCCCATGCAAGGATCAAAGATAGAAAAATTCGAACAGAAATTATGAAATCATGAAAAAGAGTCACCAAAGTATACACAACATGTACAGTTAGAGATCATATCAATCAAGTAATCATTAGTGACATCGGCGAGTTTGCACATTTATAAAAGACTCAGAGCATTCGCATCTAAGTATCAAAAAAAAAAAAAAAATACACATTTTACATTTTAAAACCATACTTTATCTAATTACCATACAATTTTACAAGTCACTCACATTCTTGTTTTTATATTTACATAGAACACATTAAAATAATATAAATTACTTCATAAAATAATAATAAACCATTTCACAAAAGTTTGATACCACTTTTATAAGAAATAAAAAATGTTGTCAAAATATTAATTGTTTTATTTATTTTTCCATAAAAAAATTCCTAAGGGTCAGTTTATTACACTAAATGGAGATTATGACATGAATTGTAATCTTTATTTTTAGAAATAAAATGTATTGTAATGTAATAACTAAACATATTCATAAGTTTGGTGGTGAGTTATAATATTAGAATAAAACTTAAGATTTATTTTAAGAAATATCTTATTCATACAATTATATCTTCTTAAAAATATTTAAGAGAGATATGTGTTATTTTTATGACTTTATTTTTATAATTGTTAGATCTACATGGAAAGTTTGTTTATTTGGAAATATATTAGGTTTTGAAATTATTGCACTTACTAAGGAATAGCTAATATAACATTTTAAAAAAGCTTGTGGAGTGTGGGGGATAAGGATTGGGATTCAAGTCTCCAGGAGGGAGTTTCATACACATATACACTTAGATTAGGCTAGAGTAAAAAATCTATCTTATAAAAAAAAAACGAAATAGTTATCTCTCATTTTGAAGAATAGCTATTAATAAGGATCGATTATTCTTTATAATAAAAATATAACCAAATTAAATAATTATAACATTATAATAACTATTACAATCTATTAAATATGCCCTTACATCATCTATTAACGTTTTCCTAATACAATTTTCATTATTTATATAAAAAAATAAAAACCTTTAAAGTGTGTGTATATAAAGGTGAGAAGTGTTCCCTAAAAAAGAAAAAAAAGTGTAAAGTGTTGAAATAAAGTCTTTTACAGTAAACTATTTTACATTTTCAAAGAATATGTTGGCAGTGATGAGGCAATGAGAAAACAGGAACAAGTAGTGGTCTTGTCGATGAGAGAGATGAGAAAAGTTGATGTCAGGCCTCACGACTCGTGGCACAGAACTTATTAAAGATATTGTCGGGTTGCATTGAGTGTGAGTACTGAGCATTGCCTGTGAAGACTAAACACTAGAGAGAACTCAAATGAAAGAATAGCTTTCTGTCCTGTCACAAATTGAATGACGCACATTCATCAAATTTGATTTGTGGAAAGAAAAGTTTATGGGGAACATCTGTATTCCAAAGTAGCAGCTAAAGAAATGTTTAATGAGTAACTTTGCTCTGCCAGATTCTTTCATCCTTTAGAAATGTGTTTGACCTTTAGAAGACTTGCAAAGATTGAGGAAGTCATAAATTTTTGCAGGGTTGGTCTATTATTATTATTGATGAAGCAGTATCTCGTCGGTTTGCTTGGACTCGTTCAGATGGCTCTTGGAAGTACTCTGACGACCCTGCGGGAGCAAGAACTCACTTACTTAAGTGGTCACCGGTATATTGCCTGCCACAACGCCTCTGATGATAAAGTCAGTAACCAAGAAGATAATAATCGAAATATCAATAAAAATGATTCAGGTTGTGATGCTGTCCTTTTTCTTTGTGTACCTTGTATTGGTGTTGTGAGGGTTTTATATACCCTTGGGGATTATAGCCGTTTGGAGTGTTAATGACTCCCTGATAACGTCTCTAGTGGAGTTATTAATTTTAATGCGTTCCCATCGGTTCTTCCAGCTGGTCTTGTAACGGTTGGGGCTTTATTGGCAGCATTGAATGACATTAATTCTTTTTGATGACGCGGATACTGGTCATGTTCATCCGTGAAGGCAGCTTCGTTTATACTTATCTTCGTCAGTTACATCTTTGTCAGTACCATCAGATGCCCCCGGGCTTCATAGTCGTCAGTGACGATCGTGGAAGCCGAACAATTTTTTTTTTTTTTTTGGTTGCCCTTTGGGATTTCGTGCCGCATTGAATGCGTTATGGCGGCGTTACGTGGGTTGTGGCCACGTGGCGTGATGTGGTTGGAAAGGGACTGACTCTTGGGTTTCCCGTCGATTTTCGGTTTTCACCTCTATTTGGTTTTTAAACTTCTTTCTTTGTACTTTACTTTTCATTTTCTTTCAATCTTCAGTTCTTCTCCTCTAAGCACCCTCTTCGTATATTTCTTTGCTTCCCTTTGAGTTTGGTTGTTTGCTTTGGCTGTTGGGCTTCTCGCTTCTTCGAGGTAAGCTTTTTCTTCCCCTCCCTTCTCCTTTTTTCCTTCTTCGCAAGTATCTGATTTTTGTTTTGTTTTTTTTTGTTTTTTTTTTGTTTCTTGGTTCTTCTGTGTCTTTGTTTGTTTTTTCCCTCTTTTTTGTGGGAATTTCAGCATTTCTCTTTTAGACTGGGAGTTCATGGTCAGTAATTTAGAGGTTAGGGAAGCTTGTCCTTCAATTTCTTTTCTTTTTGCTCGCTTAGGGGGGTCTTTAGGCGTTTTTCCCAATTTGAGGGGTTTTGTTTTTGAAGGTAGCAGCTTAGGTGTTGTTTTAGGCGACTTGTTTCCATTGCTCCGAGAGTCGGTCGATTGGTTCGAAGGCTTGGTGAAGGAGTTGCAATTGATGTCTGAGGTTAGGTCTAGTGACCTCGATACTGGGTTGTCATCTAGCGACGACCCTATGGAGGGAGATACAGCCGTCTCGACTTTTAGAGAGGTTAGGGCCTTTCATGCCCTCGTGGAGCCGTGCGGGTTAGATTCTGACGCCGTCAGTCGGTTTAGGGATAGGTTTCAGTTTCTAGAGCGAGTCCGTGTCCGTCGCCCCACTGACGACGATAGGGCTTGCCAGTTTTTCCCCGGTGAAGTGTGCCTCTATGAGGCCGCTTTCACTTGTGGACTTAGGCTTCCTGTCCACCCGTTTGTGATGGAGCTCCTAGCATATCTGGGGATTGCCCCTGGGCAGCTTATGCCCAATTCGTGGAGAATAGTGGTCAACTGTATGGAAATATGGTTGGCCGCTAACGGGGATATGATTAAGGTAAACGAGCTCGTCTATCTATACCGTCTAAAAGAGTCCAAAGAGTACGGGTATTACGAGCTAGTACCTTGGGAGAGAAGAACCAGGATCGTCAAGGGCTTACCTTCGTCCTTCAGGTACTGGAAGTCCAGATTTGTGTTTGTGTCTAGGGACGATTTTGAGACTCCCTCTAGCCAGGACTGGGGTGAGATCCCCAGGTTGCTTCGTCGGTGGGGAACCCCGACCTTAGGTGCGTCAGTCTCCTTTCTCGCTTTTTTCTACATATATTTTTTTGAGGTGATTGTTACTAATTTCCTTCGTTCTTGTGCAGCTAAACGAAGACCAAAGTTGAAAAGTAGGTACAAGGAGCGCGTCGAGGTGGCCATCACGTATTCCCAGTCCATTGAAAACTGGGACGACTTGGTAGACCCGAGGACACTCGCTTTCTACAACCTCGGCCCCGATCCGTCTCCCTACGTCTTGCGGAGCCTTGATATCGAGGGAAAGAAGAGTAAGTTTCTGAGTTCGTCGGTCTCGACCTTGAGGCTGTACTTGTTTGATTTGCTCTTTTTCTTATAAAATCTTTCCCTTTCGCAGAGATGATGACGAAATTCAACAAGGGTATGTATGAGAAGATGAGGTCCAAGAAAGACGAACCCTTGTCGAACCTCGGGAAGAAGGTGGTTCGTGTGAAAGGCAAAGTTGCTTCTGTTACTCCGACGGCCTCGACTACACCCGTGGTTTCGGGTGCCGAGACGATGAGGACGGCTTCTCCGCCCACCTCGGTAGAAGAAATCCCGACACCTGCTTCCAAGAGGCCTCGTACATCGGATAGGGGAAATGAGGCCGCCGGCTCGTCCACTGTTTGGGATGACGAGAGGTTGGCGACGGATCGGGCTCATGGGGTCGTGAATGCTGAGGACCTGAAGGTGCTCTCAGGTTCGACTCCAGCTGAGTTGATGGGTCGTCACATCCATAAACTCGTCTAGGTAACCTGTTTGTTTCTCATGACCCCTCTACATATATGCCCCCCTTTCTTATTTATTCCTTTGCATGCCCCTATTTTTTTTTTTTTTAGGTGTTGGGGGAAGCCGTCCATTTTTTAGCGGAGTATCAAGCTCAGGAAGCCAAGGTCGAGTCTTCGCTTTCTCGGATCAAAGTCCTGGAGATGGAGAACTCGAAGCTGAAGAGGGATTTGATAACCGCGATGGAGGACGTTCACCAATACAAGGACGAGGCCAAAAAGTTGGGCGACGATCTTAAGGTTGAGCAGCAGCTGGTTCTGGAAAAGGACGAGCAGCTCGCAGTTGCGAAAGAAAAAATTAAGGTCATCGCCGCTAGGGCCATCGAGGGCTTCCAGCAGACCGAAGAGTACAACTCCGTGCTCTTCAGCTGGTACTTTAAGGGGTTCGAGCTCTTGAGGAGGTATTGCATCAAGCATCCTTCCGGGGTAGATTTGGAGGCGCTGGATATGGAGGAGGTCGACAAGGAGATCTCCGCTGACGAGGCCGCCCAAGCCGCCACCGCCGAAGCTCCTGGGGACGTTCCTAATGCTCGCGTCATCGATGCCCCTGCCCTTGATGCCCCAGCTGAAGACGATGCCGATCCGGATGTTTGAACCTGTTATTAAGAAGTTTCTTTTTTTTTTTTTTTTTTGAAGTGCCTGACATGTTTTTCAGGCTCAATTTCCTGGACAACTAGAAATTTTCATGTGTATTTTTAACCCAGTGTTTATGGGTTTTTTTTTTTGAACAATGGCCTTTGGTTTTAGGCTTTTATAATATCGTATCTACTTGGACATGTTCTCCTCTATGTCAATTTTTTTTTGCATTCATCTTCAATGTATGTTCATCCGGTGGGAACGTCACTGCTTAAGCTTTCCTCTGTACTTAGGCGCATTTTTTTTTTTTACTTTTGCCTTCGTCAGTAATGTACATCCGTCGATGTAGAATTTTATTACTTAGGCATTTTTTTTTTGATTTTGTCTTTGTTAGTAATGTACATCCGTCGATGCGGAATCTTATTACTTAGGCATTTTTTTTTTATTTTGCCTTCGTCAGTAATGTATATCCGTCGATGCGGAATCTTATTACTTAGGCATTTTTTTTTCCTTCGTCAGTAATGTACATCCGTCGATGCGGAATCTTATTACTTAGGCGTTTTTTTTTTATTTTGCCTTCGTCAGTAATGTACATCCGTCGATGCGGAATCTTATTACTTAGGCATTTTTTTTTTGATTTTGCCTTCGTCAGTAATGTACATCTGTCGATGCAGAATCTTATTACTTAGGCATTTTTTTTTTGATTTTTCCTTCGTCAGTAATGTACATCCGTCGATGTGGAATCTTATTACTTAGGCATTTTTTTTTTGATTTTGCCTTCGTCAGTAATGTACATCCGTCGATGCGGAATCTTATTACTTAGGCTTTTTTTTTTTTGCCTTCTGGGTCTTTGGGGCTTGGTACCTGTATGAACACATTGTTTGAACCATTATTTCATTAATTTTGACGAATTGGTACATTCTCGATTTACATCTGTGGGTGGTATTTCTTCAAGTGTTCTATGTTCCAAGGTCGTGGGAGTTTCTGTCCGTCTAAGGTCTCCAAGTGATAGCTACCTTGTCGGGAGTAATGCACGACTTTGTAAGGTCCTTCCCATGTGGGACCGACTTTCCCGTCGGCGGAGTTTCTAGTTGCAGTCGTCACCTTATGTAAGACGAGGTCGCCAATTTCTAGTCTTCTGAGCCTGACCCTTTTGTTGTAGTATTCAGTCATCCTCTGCTGGTACTTCATCGTCATGTTCGAGGCTTTGTCCCTTACCTCGTCTAAGCAATCCAGATTGATTCGAAGCTGGTCGTCATTGTTCTCCTCGCGGAATACTTCTCGCCTGGTGCTGGCCACACCCACCTCGACTGGGATTACTGCTTCAGTGCCAGAAGTGAGCCTGAAAGGCGTCTCTCCCGTGGGGGTTCTTGCTGTTGTCCTGTAGGCCCACAAGACATTGGGCAATTCTTCTGGCCACGCGCCCTTAGCTTCGTCTAGTCGTGCTTTGATGATCCTGAGCAGCGTTCGATTAGTTACTTCCGTTTGCCCGTTAGACTGTGCCCAGGTGACGAGAACTTATTCTTGATACCGAGCCCTGAGCAAAAGTCTCTAAATCCCTGGCTGTCGAACTGTCGGCCATTATCTGAAATGATCGTCTGCGGAATCCCGAACCTGCAAATTATATTTCTCCACACGAAGCTACGGGTTCTCGCCTCTGTGATCGTTGCTATCGCTTCTGCTTCAACCCATTTAGTGAAGTAGTCGATAGTGACGAGCAAGAATCGTACCTGTCCTTTTCCCAGGGGTAATGGGCCGACGATATCGATCCCCCATTGTGCGAAAGGCCAAGAGGAGGTAATCGTTGTCATCTTTTCTGCTGGCAGCCTCTGGACGTTCCCGAACCTCTGGCACTTATCGCACCTCTTGACGAGCTCCATAGCGTCTGCCTGCATAGTTGGCCAGAAATATCCTGCTCTAATAACTTTGCTTACCAGGGATCTGGGCCCTGCGTGGTCTCCGTAAATCCCTTCGTGGATTTCGTGGAGGACGTACTTAGCTTTTTCCTCGTCCATACACTTCAAATAAGGCAAGGAGAACCCTCTTTTGTATAAGGTATCATTCAAAATTGTGAATCTAGCCGCCCTTGCTTTAATCTTCCTGGCCTCCGTTGAGTCATGAGGGAGATGCCCGTCTTGAAGGTATGAGACGATCGGTTCCATCCAACCACCTATGTTCTGGATGGGGAATACCGGGACTTCCTCGATGCTAGGGTATTTCTGAATCTCCATGAGAATCTCATTGTTCGATGGTTCCTCTTCGGATGAGGCCATTTTTGTGACCTCGTCCGCCGCTGCATTCTGGTTTCTTGGGATTCGGACGAAATCCAACTTGTCGAACCCACGAGCTAGATGTTTAATCAGCTTGAGGTATTTCTGCATCCTCTCTTCCTTCGCCTCATACTCTTCCCTGATCTGTCCTATTGCCAGTTTCGAGTCGCTCTGAATAAGCAGGTTCTTAATCCCGAGGGCTTTGCCAAGTCTTAGTCCCGTCAGTATGCCCTCGTACTCAGCCTCGTTGTTGGTTGCCGAGAATTTTAATTGGACTCCATATTGGAGTTTTACTCCATCGGGGGTGTTTATAATGACCCCTACTCCTCCCCTTTTTTGGGTTGACGATCCGTCTGTTTGAATCGTCCAACGTCCTACCTCATTTTTGTCGTCGTCATCGTCTGGAAGGGTAAACTCCGCTATGAAATCTGCCAGAGCTTGCGCCTTGATGGCCGTTCTGGGATGGTATTCGATGTCGAACTGGCTGAGTTCGATTGCCCATTGGACCATTCTCCCAGCTGCTTCAGGCTTGTTCATGGATTTCCTGATGGGTTGATCTGTCATTACAAGGATAGGGTGTGCTTTGAAGTACGGTCGTAGCTTTCGTGAAGCCACTATTAGGGCGAAAACAATCTTCTCAATCCTGGGATACCGGGCCTCTGCTCCTTGGAAGGCTTGGCTGACATAGTAAACTGGGAGTTGTTTCTTATCTTCCTCTCGAATTAAGGCTGCACTGACGGCCGTGGCTGATGCCGCCAGGTATAGAGAAAGGCTTTCCCCTGCTTTTGAGGGACTCAAGATGGGTGGGCTACCGAGGTAACGCTTCAGTTCTTGAAAAGCTGCCTCACATTCGTCAGTCCAGGCGAAGGCTTGCTTCAATATTTTGAAAAATGGGAGACATTTATCCGTCGCTTTAAAGACGAACCTATTGAGTGCAGCTAGCCTTCCTGTGAGCTTTTGGACATCCTTGACGGTCTTGGGTGATGCCATGTTGAGTATTGCTTGCACCTTCTCTGGGTTTGCTTCTATTCCTCTCTAGGATACCATGAACCCTAAGAACTTTCCCGAAGCTAATCCAAACACACACTTACTAGGATTGAGCTTCATCTGATACCTTTAGAGGGTGTTAAATGTCTCTCCCAGGTCGTCCAGGTGAGTCAACTCTTCTTTGCTCTTGACGAGCATATCGTCCACATATACCTCCATATTCATCCCAATTTGCTTGCTGAACATCTTGTTTACCAGTCTTTGGTACATTGCTCCTGCGTTCTTTAGCCCGAAGGGCATTACTTTATAGCAGTAGAGTCCTTGGCTTGTGATGAAAGCAGTTTTTTCCTGATCTTTCTCAGCCATCTTTATCTGGTTGTAACCTGAAAATGCATCCATAAATGTTAGTAATTTATGTCCAGCCGTAGAGTCTACCAACTGATCTATCCTTGGTAGGGGAAAACTATCTTTCGGGCAGGCCTTGTTCAGGTCCGTGAAGTCTACACACATTCTCCACTTTCCATTTGCTTTCTTCACTAGCACGACGTTGGCCAGCCATTCGGGATAGTAAACTTCTCGGATGAAGTCTGCCTGCAACAATCTGTTAACTTCTTCATTGATTGCTTGGTTTCGTTCGGGGGCAAAGACCCGTCGTTTTTGCTGGACGGGTTTTTTCTCGGGATCTGTCTTCAACTCGTGCTGGATTACCTGGCATGGTATACCCGACATATCTTCGTGACTCCATGCAAATACGTCCAAATTTCCTTTAAGGAAACGGACGAGTTCATTCCTCATTTCGGGGCTTATGGTTGTACCTATCCTCGTCACCTTTGAGTTTTCCCCCTCAACGAGTTCCACCGTTTCCAGGGCTTCCATGTTGCCTTCTTTTTCTCTCTTAATCGTCCATGTGTGGTTTTCTCCTGCAGCCAACACGGCCTGGTAGCATTCTCTGGCCAAAACTTGGTCTCCTTTTACCTCACCGACTCCGTCTTCAGTTGGGAATTTTATCTTCAGGCATTAGGTGGACGTTGCTGCCTTCCACTGGTTGAGCGTTGGTCTCCCAATGATCACATTGTATGACGAGGGGCAGTCCACAACTAGGAAGTCCAGATGACGGGTCTGCTGCTTCGGGTAGGCGCCTATCGTGACTTTTAGTGTCACAATGCCCTTGGGGTATACTCTGTCACCGCTAAAGCTGACGAGGGGGGATTCAAATGAGCGCAATCTACTAGGACCTAGTTTCAACTGTTGGTAGGCCGATAGGTACATGATGTCTGCAGAGCTTCCGTTGTCGACGAGGATCCTTTTAGTGTTGAACCCTTCAATTGTGAGTGCTATCACCAGAGGGTCGTTATGGGGCTGCCTGACTCCCCTTGCGTCCTCTTCGCTAAAGAATATATCTTGATTTGTCCATCTTTGTTTCAATAGGGGTTCCATATGGACACTGTTTACTTGTTTCTGGCATGTTTTCTTGAGGGACTTGTATGATCCTCCCATGATAGGTCCTCCTGCTATTGTGCTTATCTCCCCGATTACCTCTTGTGGTTGAGATTGGCGACTCTCGTTCTTGGACGAGGGCTCTTGTTGGCTTGTGTCGCCCTCCCTGAATCTACTGGAGTCCGCTTTCTTTACGTACTTCTGAAGTTTTCCTTTCCTTATCAATTCTTCTATCTGTCCTTTTAGATCTCGGCAATCTTCTGTGTAATGGCCGTGATCCTTGTGGAATCGGCAGTATTTGCTTTTGTCCCGCACACTTGGTGACGAGTACAAGGGCCTCGGCCATTTTAGGTGGTGTTGGTCTTGGATTTGTGTCAAAATTTTGTCAACAGGCATAATTAAGGGTGTGAATTTTACCGGTCGTGGAGCTTTCTCATCTCTTCGTCTGTCAATGTCATCTCCTCGGCGGCTTGGGCGCTCCCTCTTTTGTCCCCTGCGTTCATCTTCCTTCCTTCCGTCCCTCTTTGGCTTTTCCTTGTCTATGATGGCCGCCAGTGCGTCCTCAGCATTCATGTACTTTTGAGCTTTCAATAGCATTTCCGCCATTGTCAGGGGCGGATTTTTTGCCAACGAGACGACAAACTCTCTGGACTTAAGCCCTGCTTTAAATGTTGTCAGCTGGACCTTATCGTCCGCGTCGTCCACCTCTAGGGTCTCTCGAGTGAAGCGTTTCACGTACGACCGCAAGGTCTCCCTTTCTCCTTGCTTAATAGTAAGTAGGTGATCCGCTGGTCTCTTGGGACGTTGTCCCCAGACAAAATGGCGTAGGAAAGCATTACTTAACTGCTCAAAGTTGTCGATGGACGAATTGGGCAATCTCGTGAACCACTCTCATCCAGCTCCCTTCAGCGTAGTGGGGAATGAACGACACATGATCTCATCAGGGGGCTGTTGAAGGCCTAAGGTTGTCTTGAAGGTGTTAAGGTGATCTTGGGGATCTTTGAGCCCGTCAAAAGGCTCAAGCTGAGGTAGCCGAAATTTCGCTGGTACTGGTCGTTCTAGGACTGCCATGGTAAAAGGGGAGTCCGTCGCTCTGACCATTTTATCCAGGCTCCGATCGGTTTTTTCGTTGATGGTGTTTCTTAATTCATCCATCTCCTTCCTCATCTCTTGGAGGATGTCAGAATGCTGCTCTTCTGGGGTTACCGTTCTCCGTCGGTCACTTCTTCCATGGCTATCCCCTTCGTCCTCTTGGACAGCTCTTGACCGGTTCTCTTCTTGCTGTAACCTTTGTCTCATCTCCTGATTCTGTTTGGTAAGTTCTTCGACGGTGGCTGCGAGATTTCGGACTTGCTGCGCCAAGGCCGCTGAGTCCTGGTTAGATTCCATCTGGAGCTGGTAGGAACCACGTTCTTGTTGTATAAGAAAGTCGATTTCCCACAGACGACGCCAAACTGATGAAGCAGTATCTCGTCGGTTTGCTTGGACTCGTCCAGATGGCTCTTGGAAGTACTCTGACGACCCTGCGGGAGCAAGAACTCACTTACTTAAGTGGTCACTAGTGTAGTGCCTGCCACAACGCCTCCGATGATAAAGTCAGTAACCAAGAAGATAATAATCGAAATGTCAATAAAAATGATTCAGGTTGTGATGCTGTCCTTTTTCTTTGTGTACCTTGTATTGGTGTTGTGAGGGTTTTATATACCCTTGGGGATTATAGCCGTTTGGAGTGTTAATGACTCCCTGATAACGTCTCTGGTGGAGTTATTAATTTTAATGCGTTCCCATCGGTTCGTCCAGCTGGTCTTGTAACGGTTGGGGCTTTATTGGCAGCATTGAATGTCATTAATTCTTTTTGATGACGCGGATACTGGTCATGTTCGTCTGTGAAGGCAGCTTCGTCTATACTTATCTTCGTCAGTTACATCTTCGTCAGTACCATCAATTATCTACCCTGAATTTTGTACTATATAATTGTTTATTCAGATTGCTAAGTCGTTGTAGATTGAACATGTAGCAAGCAATCATTAAACGCGTGGCAATTATATTGTCTTGGTCTAAATTAACCATACTAGAAATGGTATTATTAGAGACTGTATAATGTCTTCTATTTATTTTTTCTCAAATCATTTTTATTTTTAACAAAAACAAAATTGATAATTACATGGAATTAATTTTAATAAAAATTATATATTACAAATGATATTCTCTAATTTTATTTCATTTTGTTTCTTTAATTTTAATATATATATTTTTTCATTTAGTCATTGCATTTTTTTTTGTCCAATTTTAACTTTATTTATTATTTATATTTTTCACGCGAGTTTAAAATATAGAGATTTTACTAAATAGTTTCAAAATAAAAGCATTTTGCTACATAATTTGTAAATCAGGAATAAATGTCCAATTTCCTGTAAATATTGTCATCAAGGTTTTAAAAGGCCTTATCGGGAGAGCACGCAGCAAAATTGGGCCTCGTATGATATTGTCCTCTTCATGGTTTTGTACTCATGCCTCGGCCAAATCGGCCCAATACCACGATTTCTTAAAAAATTTAGGCAGAAACCACTGTTTCCGAACTAATTGGGTAAGTACCACTTTTTCCAGTACTCGAGTTTGGTGAACTCGAGTACTGGATTTTACACTTCCACCGTGGCATGCCAGCGTGGAAAGTCAATGTTAAAAAAATTCACCAAGTACTCGAGTTTTTCAAACGCGAGTACTAAGCTGGATTCCCATCCCTTCTTACCGGACAATCCAGACTGGTACAAAATTGAATATCCAGATTGGTACTCGAGTTGTAGGAACTCGGGTACTATTCATGGTACTCGAGCCTTAGAGACTCGAGTATATATCTGGATTGCAATTTTGTGTATTTGACCATTATACTCGAGTTTTATGGGCTCGGGTACTTTGTAAAGTACTCGATTATTCCATACTCGAGTATGGCGAACTAAAACCAATTGCACACTCAGTTGCACTCTCATTTCTCAGCACACTCTCACTCTCTAAACCGAAAACCCATTTCATCGCCGGTGCAACTCGGACTCCCAAACCCGTCTCATCACCGGCACCGCCGTAGAAACCCCAAACCCAAACCCCTGACATCACCGGCGCCGCCGTAGAAACCCCAAACCCAAACCGCTTTCATCGCCGGCAACGTTGGTATGTAGGAATTTTTTGATTCATTCTGTTGTTGATATGTAGGAATTTTTTTTATTGCAATGAGCTGTGTTGTGTTTTGGATACTGGTACTGTTTTGTTGCATTTTGAGTATTTGGTGGTCATCTGTCAGTATAATGTGTTGTTCTAATAGGAGCAATTTCCGAATCAAAAGTTAGTCATGTATCTCCAATTTGTTTTACTGGTAGATGCTAACATATTGGGGAAATAGTTTTGTTAAGACTATGCTCTAGCTAAGTAAATTCAATTAAATTCATGTATCTCAATGAAACATGTTATTATTCCCAATTAAATTCAATTATGCTCTAGCTAAGTAATATGCCAATAAGGATATCTTTTCTCACCAGCTTTAACTCATGAGGATTCTTTGCCAACTTGTTTGCACTTTTGAGCCATGTTCCAAGTTAAAAATTGTCATCAGAAGCAAGAAGTATATCAATATCCTTTATGAGCTGAATAAATTCTTTGCTATGAAGATTTAAAGCTTTTGAATCCTTTTGTTGAAAAGTAGTCACAGCATCCAAATATACTTGGTTTGCTAGCTTTGACAGCATTTGCCGTGTTAAGTCCACCAAGTCATACCTGTCAAAATTCCATGGATATTAAAATGTATTCTATTCTTTGCCTAATAATTATTTTCTTATGCTGTCAAGAGTTGGCCTTTCAATCATCAGAGTCAACTAGAAAAATCCTGCCACAGTTCCTTTATCATGGACACAACCTGGCATCAACATCTTACAATCACCGTTTGTAAAAGACAACATTACAATGCTGATTCTTAGATGCACATGACATTCAACATAACTTCTAACCATGTTAAATTCTAAGTGACTTTGCATATGAAGGAATTTTCAGAAAAGAAAAAGATATATTGATCAAAGACACAAAAACCACAAACCCAATGGTATCCATGTAATTGAATCGTGATATCCATTAATGTACATATTGAAGAGGGACCTGACTTTAGCATGAAGGAAGAGAAAATTAATTCATACATAACAATGAGGCATGCTCATTCACAGCTTAATTGTAAAGACCACATGGCATTATTCAGCACTGGAAGGGGCCCAATAGAATAAATAGCTTAAGCTGCATAAAACCCCAATTATATATTTAGAGAGTTCTAGATTAGGCAGCTTGTGTTTGTGTAGTGGTTGCCTTCAAATTTGAGTGGTTTTTTAGAGGCTGCTTAAATTTGTGCAGATACACTTTACATAGATCCATACCTAAGTTTGAGAAACTCTGAGCAGTTTTTGTTGGGTCACTGATACCATAAAAGTTCACATATCAGATCCAATGTGCAAAGTGCTACTTAGTGACTTAGAATTTCAGGTTTAAGTAGTATTTATGCACCGCAACTCATTTATTCTGCTTATCTCTTCACTTTTCAAACATGGGGGAAAATGAAACTATCACAAGTCGATAAAGGCAAGTTAGAAATTTATGCTATTCTGTCCAGGCGGATTTAGTAGTGATTGATTAGCAACCAATAGCAGCCTTCTTAGTCTGCATGGAACATGCTTTTTAGCAAGTAGATATTAAATCTTTAGGATAGTTCGAAATGAATTCCCCAGCAAGCATTCCAGCTCCATTTTAGTGGTGCCTCTTTGGTCATATTCTATAATAGAATTCATACCACCAGCATTAGATTACTATGGATAAATTAGGGAATAGCATCACATTTACTCTAAATTGTTATATTCTTGTTTGAGCTTGTAGAAGGTATAATGCCCCCCTGGCTAGTTATGATTAGGCACATCCTGGGGTTATTTGATCATTTGTTTTAATGCTCTGCATTTGTGTTTACCCTTCCCCTTTTAAAGTTCTATAGTTTTTTGTTATCATTTTGATTTAGCTTATGGGTATTTGACTTGTGAGGATGCTAATGGGCCATTAATCACCTTTAATTTATGCCAGGTATGGACCCACATCGAGCAGGACCCTCTATAGGGACTGTCTTGACGAGGCAACCTATGCATCGTTCAAGTTTGCTTTAGGATGCTCCTTTGGCAGGCGAGGTATGCACTTGTGTCATTGTAATCAATATATGTAGTAGAAAGATTTTGGGCATTATGTTTGAAGTGTAATTATTACGTGGTTAGTGAATGTTATTATTAATACTAAGCTGCTTTGTTCGCAGGAAGTGCCAGGTGTCCTGACTTGTCGTCACCGAGATAAAGGTCTGTTTGATGGTGGGTTAGATCCACGGATTGTCACTTACATCACAGATGCGGGGTTAGATGGGCTACTTCGAGTCTCACATATGGACCTTGACCATGCACTGATCACGGCCTTAGTGGAGAGATGGCGGCCAGAGACGCACTCATTCCACTTGCCACACGGTAAGATGACCATCACGCTACAAGACATAGAGGTCATCCTGGGGGTACCTGTACATGGCTTGCCGGTGGTAGGATTTACCCATATGGACAACTGGCGTGACTTTTGCACAGATTTGCTAGGCTTCCTTCCATCGAACAGGCCAGTTGGTACAAAAAAGAACACTGCAGTGTTGGAAGGGCCGAGGATAAGAGCCAAATGGCTGGAGGAGCAGTTTCGCAACCCTCTTCCTGCTGACGCCACTGAGGAGCGTGTGCAACAGTATGCTCGGTATTACATACTCCAAATGTTGGGTAGTATACTGTTTATGGACAAATCTGGCGAACGGCTCTCAATCATGTATCTACAATTTTTCAATCCAATCAGCAATGGAAAGAATTATAGTTGGGGTAGTGCAACACTAAGTTGGCTATATAGACACCTCTGTAAGGCATCAGAGAAGACAGCCAAGCAAATTGGTGGTGCACTGCTATTAGTGCAGTTGTGGGCGTAGGCGAGGTTTCCACAAATATGTCCTGTGATGAGGCATCCACACCAGGCACTGCCCCCAAGTCCACTTGCTGTCAGGTATGTAGGATCTTCAACTTAGTTATCGTTTTACATTTCCGCATTAATTTCTTTCGCATGGGAATTATGTAAGTAATTAATATGAAGGTTATGTCTGTGTTGTTTGATAGATGGAAAGGGGCTAAGATAACAACTGACCATCCAATGCATGTCCTACGCGCCTATCGTGTGTCGCTTGCTTCGCTCCGGCCAAATCAGGTATCGTGCCTTACAAGTGGGAACCAACCACTTTATGGTTGTTTGTATGGTTGTTTGTAAGATATCCTTACACATATATTGTTAATATGGTTGTTTGCATTTGTTGGATCATTGTAGATTGTCTGGGAGCCATATAGAGATTATTTGGGTTCCCTGCCCGCATATTGTACGGCAGGCCAACACATATGGAGGTCCATCGTGCCGCTCATACATTTTTGGGTGATTGAAGGCCATCACCCCGAACGTGTTCTGAGACAATTTGGGATGAAGCAAGGCGTACCGGACAATGTCGATACTTCAACTGAACTTCACAAGATAACGCTCCAAGGCAAGCAGGAAAAAATTGGGTTCAAGAACATGCCACTCATATTGCTAGATGGGCTGCGCATGCCACAATTGCTGAATCACCGCCCTTTCATGGGGTAATGAGCTACAATGACGAGTATATGGTGTGGTATCGTTCCATCACTGTTCGGCATATTACAAAAGAGACCTCATACTGGGACACTTTGGTAAGTTTACAAAGATTGTTCTATTATAAATGTACCTTGCTGTGCATAGTTTAGTTCCAAATCCTAACACTACTCTTGTATACTTGTGACAGGTTGAATCACAGTTGAGGATTATGGCGAAGTTCGAACCAGGGTCTGAGATCTACACGGACTGTGTGAATGCCTTGCAATCTGTTGAAGAAATCAGTCGATTGACCTTGGACGATGTACGCACTACGGGCAACGCAAGTGAACCGGCTGTAAGGCGTGGTCGGCAAGCAGGTGGACGTCGAGGGCATGGAGGCCGTCAATCTAGTCAGTGCCATGCATCTAGTCGACATCCCACAACTGCGAGCCGTCACACATCGGGTGGCCGTCACACACCCGTGCATGACCACACGATGGAGGAGGCAAGTTAGACATCAAATGAGATGATGCAAGACACCCGTTATGACATGGGCTCCATGGCACATGATGATGCGGGTCCACCCCATACTTTTGCCCAGACATGTCGGTCCCCATCCATGGTTCGCGATGATACTTGCCCACCCACATCCTCTCCCCCATCGACTACCGGCACTATCCCCGGAGATGTATGTGGTAGAGATGAGATGACATTCATGCCCACCCCTGGTGCCATCCAGACACAGATACCCACCCCCCCACCTGAGGCTTCACACAGTGAGGATCAGCCGCGAACGCCGCAACGGACACGGACACATCCTCCTGACTGTGGGACTGGACATGGTACTCTCCCCTCTTATACTGATTACATATGCATCTCTTTATGGTTAAATGATTTGAATATGAGTATTTGCTTGTGTTCTTTTCAGGCAAGGTGAGACCAGTTAAGGAACCAGTGAGGAGAAGAAAATGGGGATGATTTTCGATGGTCAATTGCATTGGTGGAACCAAAGGGTGAGAACCATTATGTGTAATTGGGTTGACTCCAATTGTGTAATATTCTGTTTCTGTGTTGTTATATACCCTCCATTTGGTTCAATTGAAAACGTTACTTGGGTTATTGTTTTTATGGTGTTTTAATTGACAACTATTATTATGCATAGTTATATGGCTAGAGTTTGCTGTGACTAAAGCTAGAGACACAACTAAATTCACAACTTGTTGAAGTGGAAAATTATGATTTGTACATTACAACTTGCAAACTCAACTGTTGTGGAAAAAGTTGTGGACTTTATTGTGCAAGTAGATTTATTGTTTTTCTCCCTAGTGGCTAAAATTTATATTCTTTGATTTTGTTATATGGGTTTGTGTTGTTCTGTATTACCAACTAGAAAAATTATCTGTTAATGAGTTGTCTTTGGTTTCTAGGGGGCTAGATTGCAAAAGTTGTATACATCTTGGGAAAATATTCCAGATATTGGATTTGTGGCAATGAAGGTAAAAAACATCTATGCTGTTATCAGATATTGGAATCATTTACATGTATTATTTCTAGTGGGAAAGATAAAGTTTAGTTGGGGTTATTTTTTGGTCAAGAACTAGTTAAAAACTTGAACATTGTTTTGCATTTTCTGAAGGGCAGTGGCAAGGCATTTTGTGCTGGCGGAGATATTGTGCTGGCGGAGATATTGTTCAGAATCTGCCTCTTTTCTTTGGAAGTTTTTAATACATAGTGAAGACAGTTTTTTGTTCTGATTTTAAAACTGCCCCTTAATGTTTGAGCAGATCTAAAAGTTATTTAGGATGGTGAAAGAATGCTCTATGCCTCTATTAATGTATGCCTCTGGATCAAATAGAACAGTGACAAATTGGAAGACACGTCACTGTGAAGATGAAAAAATTTAGATTTGTAATGCAAATTTGCATTTGGTGTTTTCAGGAAATCTTAAAAATTATTTTCTTTTTTGAGGGGGGTGTTGAGTGATCAGAATGTCCCTCTTGAGCTGTAACTGCCACTTGGTTGGAACTCGGAATTTGCAAAAAGCTTGGAGAAAGCAGGCACTAAAATAGGAATAGTATGATAGTATCCCTATACAGATAATAAAATTTTATGGAATTCTCTCTCTCTCTCTCTCCTCCCCCCCCCCCCTTCCAACTTTAATTCCTATAGTTTATTGTTTGGGTTTAATAAAGATGAAAGAAACTTGTAAAAAAAAGGTTTATTGTTTGGGTTCAATTTTGTTATTTTGTGAATGTATGGGATCAGACCCAGTTCTTTGATTCATAGACACCCAAAGATAATAGGGTCCCAAACAAGATCACTTGCTTAGTGCATGGGACAACTGTAGCTAAATGTTTTTCTTGATGCAAGAGTTCTAATCCTGGCCCTACCTTTATTCTTTTGCAGGCATGGATCAGAATTGCCCACACTACAAATTGCATTTCAATATACAGTTGTTGTGCCCCCTGCAGAACTTTCAAATTCCGAATTGGGATCTGCAACTAGGTATTATTAATCCTACCGAACAGCTGTTGATAAGTTGGCAGAAATGCATTTGTTTTTGTATCAGATGACTAGACCTAGCATAAAACATATCTACCAGTGCATAGCAATTATAATTAATGTAGTGCTAATTAGATAATCTACACAATTTCTTAGGTTGGGGTTTACTACTTGTAAGCCCTGTATTTGGTCGTGATCCATGTTTTTACCATTAGCTGAACCTCAATGGTGTTCTTTCAAACCTTGTAGAATAAACTTTTATGCAGGAGCTTCTTTTCTGATCATGTACTCTTTGAATCTTATTATCATATATAATCATTCTACTGGAGTCATTCTTGTCCCTCTTTCTGTTTACTTACTTTCTGGTACACTACCATATTGAAATTGCTGGGTAGCTTCAGCATCTTCCTCTCATACTTCATTGCTTTCCTTGTATTAGCCAATATTGATGATCGCATATTATGCTGAAGAAATTGCATAGAAGCATGAACAGGATATTTTTGAAATTGAGGGAAAACTGCAATTCTTAATGGGATTCTCTACTGTTGGATTGTTAAACTGTCTATTAGTTTATGAATTTCAGTCTTGTGTAGTCACCACATCATGTCTTCCTCTTTTTCTCATAGTTATTTATCTTGTGAATTTTGTGCACTACGTTTTCTTCCAAAAACTCGATTAACAAGATTGATGAGATGAATGTTAATGCAGAGCCAAGCATTCCCTTAAACGGCGATTAAGGATTCGAACTTTGCAATTTGGAGCTGCACAAAATGTTAACGAACTTTATGACAGTGTTGACCCTGAAGTAGTTCTATCATTACTTGTTCACAAGGTAATTTTATTTAAGCCCTTCCCCTTCTGATGTCAATTCAAGCTTCTTCTATCATTCTTCTTCATATTCTGTTGTATCACTCCATTACAATTTCAAGAACTATTGCTCCTTGTTGGTTACTTTGTTAAATTTTTTTTTTCCTAGTACTTAAATGCACTCAAGACTTGAGTTGTGTAAGATATTTAGAGAGTTTTTTACAAGAGTGAGTTGTTCATAAAATGTTACTAGCTTTATACAGGTTATGGAGCATTAAAAAAAAGAACAAGCTTCTACCATTTCATGGTTACATACTACCATAGTTCTCTTGGCCCACGGGTTATAAATTTAATCTTTTCCATCTCTTTCTTTGCCCTTTCTTTTCTAATGCTCAACTATTACAAGAAGTATGAAGTAAAAACCTTGGTGATGGGATATATTGGTTTTAAGGTACCTTTTTTTTTTTGGTTGTCCTTGTCTGTGGTCTCCTTTATGAATATTCAAAGCTCTTTTTTTTTGGCTAAGATCCTAGGAGAACCAAGTAACTTTAATATGTCATGAATGTGTTCCTGGTTTTTTTGAAAATGAAATGATGTTATAAAAAAGTTACACTAGCAGTTTTAATCTTGCAGTACCTCATTGCACTTTTTTAAAAAGAAAATAAAACTATTACTTGTAAAGAAACAAATGCACTCTAAGGAGGACTATGTAGGTTGGATGCCCTAAGACTCTTTGCAGAATTACATAACCTGAGCTCTAACAAAATTCATAAAGCTTATAAAGACATCCATTAAATGATTATTTTTTTGCTAAAGAGATCCAATGAAATAATGATCTTACAAATTGTGATTTAATCCTTACAATAGAAACTCCGTACTCTTCAAAAGTCCTATTCCTCCTCCTCCAACTATGCCACATTAAACATCTAGGAACCACATTTCATACTTTATTTCTGAAAGATTCCAGTCTTCACTGCCAACCTTGCAGCATACCTTTCACCGTCTTAGGCATCACCCAATTTACACTTAAAGCTAGAAATATGAAGTTCCATAACTCCATTATCACTGGACAATGAAGCAGCGAGTTGTCAACAGTTTCCTCACTATTTACACATAAGACAGCAATTTTCCAGCATCATTCCCCTTTTCACTAACTTATCTATAATAATGACTTCTAGTCACATACTTTAGCTAAATTACGTTGGAAAGGAAGAATTCTAGTCACATACTTTTTATTGTGAAACATTAAAAATAGGCATGCATAAATGTTTGGGAAGGATGTATCTTTATTAGCTTGGACAACGTAGCTCCATTAGATTACAATTTATTGAGGTTGGTGGTTTATAACTACCAAGATCCTGATCCTACTTGCTTTTATTGCAATCAGGGCCAGTCAAGGGAAGGTTGAAATTCTAACTGTAGCTTAATTAGTAGATACTTGTGTTTCAGATGTCTTCTTGTATAAGCGTTAGTTTTTAGTGTAATACCATCTTATCTAAGGGTGCAACATCAGGCATTATAATTCTGTATTTGGCACAGAGAAATAGAATGATGCATCCCAGGACAAGGCTCAAATGAAATAGACAAATTTCTTTCCAACTCTAGAGAGGACCTTTATATATTTTTCCAAACCTTGCATGGTGCACTTACCTCTCTACTTGCCATCTCACTATTGCTTAACAAAATTGGGATGTGCTTTTAATGTTTACCTGATGCAATAAAATCATTGTCTGATTGGAGTCAATAGGCACATAAAGAGCCTATTTGATTCAATGAGCATTTTGGTTGAATTTCTTGTAGTTGGTTCAAATGTGATCTATCTTGCTGTCACAGAACTGTGGATAATTAATCTAAGTCTCATTGTGCCAAGTTAAATTAAGAAACAAGTGGAAAGAAATTTAAAATTCTCTACATCAGATGTAGTTGGTGTAGCATGGCTATTGGTTAAGTCTGGCCTATTTTCCTTGTACCATTAATTCTAGTATGTAAACCACCCTTTAATCTGTTTGTTATACCAGCATTTTATTAATAGTTAGAGTATTAAATGATCACCTTCTTTGTATTTCTCTTTTTGATTTCCACCACTCCCTCTTTTTACTCTATATTCTCAGTTATTGTTCATTATCCATATTTTTTTTGCTCTATAGGTTATATTGGCCTCTTTGGAGCAAGGGGTTCGCGAGGGCAGGATGTTGCTTAATGATTGGCTAGTAATCCTCACAGCTCAGTATAATGATGCTTACAAACTTGTTCAGTACAAGAATGGAAGTTCAGTAACTAGTCAGGTTGATGTTGCATTCTCACAATGCCCACAACTGCAGCCTTTACCTCGCTTAGTTTTTGCTTTGCTTCGAAATCCTCTTCTCCGCTTCCATGAAGAAGGTGTTCACCCTGATTACAGGATCTACTTGCAATGCCTTTTCAGGTAAGGGGTGCTCATGTTGACATTGGACCAACTTATTTGTGAGTATTTGAACAATTAGTTAGTATTTACGTTGGGAAGATAAAATGTTTAGTGCCACTTTTCCGGTCTTTGTTGTCCACTTACGTGTCATTATCATATCATTGTGTTGTGACTGTTATTATATACGTTCAAGCTTTTATATTTGTGCCACATTTTATACTTTTGGTGGATGTTGCAATATCCATCTTTTAGGATTAATTGTATCAATTATCTTTGTTGAGAAGTTAATTTTGAAATTTATTTTTCCTAAATTTGTGTTGCAGTGCATTGGAACCAAGTTCCCTTCACCGTGCCGTGTATCCAGTGCTAATGTCATATTCTACTCCAGATAAACAAGCATATCCACGCCACTCATTGAGTCGTGCTGCACTGATTACCAGTGGTAGTCCGATATTTTCCTTGATGCATTTACAACTCTTGTTGTGTTTTATTCTTCAACAGCAGACCCTGCACTACCTTACCCTCCAACTCATGACTGTAAGTGTATTCTATTTGTTGCTTCTGTAAAAAAGGTGATAGCTGCTCGAAGTTAAGTGAGTTGTGGTTCATTTAAAAAAAAAAAAACTAAATGACTTACAGGTTTGTTGCGGACTAGCATTAACAAGTTAAAGCAAGACAGATGTATCACCCCCAAACTCATATTTATCAGGGGAGGGCAAGATGATGCCACAGTTTTTGAGAACTATCTTATTGAGGAACAGGATGTTGATGGAAGTGGCCTTACAAGTGTCATGGGTTTTGTCTCCTTCCTAGAAGATATTTCACGGGGTGTCTTGGAATACTTGAAGTAGAAGACAAGTTCAGAGTCCCAATCACAAATTACAAATGCCAAAAAAGGTACAACTTATACAGTCATCATGGGTGCTATGATCGGAGAAGGAACTATTAATTTAGAGTTGGACCACTGCTAGTTCAAACTGTCTTTGGGGTTATTAAGATTTTATGTTAATACTGGAGGCTAGTGGTGGTGGTTTTCATGCACTCTTTTTACCTGTTTGAAGCTCTCCAATGCAAATTTATAGCAGATCAGAGCTGTACATACCGGTATATTTTTTGTAAAACAAAATCGAAGCACTGAGAGTTGTCAGTGTTTATTCAAAAACATGAATATAGTTGAATCAAACTGTGCTGAGATGAGTTTAATCCAGCATTAATAATCCAATTATATAGAGATAAAGTTCTTGATAGGTGGATAGCCATAGTGTTAAGATAGAAGTAGATGCATCCTGCATATGGACCATATTATAGAAATTGTAGATGGATAAAGATGTTGAAAGAACTGAAAACTGATATGGAAGTGAAACGAAAAGAAAGCTTATTTGACCAAAAGATAACAGTGAAAAAGAATTTAAAAAAGAAGAAAGAAAAAAGGATGAGGTAATGGTGATAAACTGGTTACAAGACAATCTGGTCATAACAATAGACCACCCTAAAGTTACTGATGAACATTTTGGCTGCCATAATTTATAACAATGGACCTCCTATGGTTCAAATCTGTAAGAGTTCATCTTCTAGCTCACTTCTGAGAGGGGCATCTGCCCTCAATTTAACTCTTAATGCCAGATGAAAGTTGTTGATAAGGTTCTATTGTTCCTTACATCTTTATAAAGTTCTTTTCGGTATCATCGGCCTTGGTGTCCTGGCAAACAAGTTCTGATGCTTTCGGTAAGAGTTATCTCATCCAGTGCTCTAGTACATTAGATAGAAGTCTTACCCCCACATATTTCATGTGCATGTCCATGAATCATCGAAGAATCTGCTGTGAAATTTTACATATTTCCTTGGAAAACATGTGTAAGGAGAATGTCAAGTTTGGTGGGGAAGTAATATCAGAAACCGAATGACCAAAAGTACTGTATAGTGCAGAGCTCATTAATTTTAAAACATTACTTTTACAATTTTAGCACCTCATTAAAAAGTTATACAAATTGCAAACTCATTTCCTTTATGTATAAATTTAAATTTAATATATGTACTACCTTTTTTAATGAAACATGTATATTTTTAAAAGGAAAAAAAAATCAAAGTTGTTTAATATATAATCATGTTTTACAAGCGTCAATTTGTATTTATTAGAATTCAAAATTTAGGGGGAGATATGAAGATAGTATTTTTGGGGAGATAATAGTACTCGAGTCCTTAAAGATCGAGTACTAGTCTGATTGATTACAATATCGTACCCGAGGAATACTCGAGTTTGCAGATCTCGGGTACCTTAGAATGCATAATAAATAATACTCGAGCACCCCAAGCTCGAGTACCTATTAGATGTACTCGAGCTCCTTGAACTCGAGTACTACTCTGTATGGTTACTATATCATACCCGAGGAATACTCGACTTTTAAGGACTCGGGTACTTCCTAGTACAGTACTCGAGTCCTGAAGACTCGAGTAATATGTTCCATACTTATTGCAACCACCGACGTCCCTGACGGTAACCACCACATAAATGCATAATCAATGGTACTCGAGTTCTCCAAACTCGAGTACCTCTTCAGAATATATTCCCATCACCTTTCGTCTATTTTTGGTTAAACGTCTGGACTCTAAGTTTGACCATTTTTATGGAACTCCACGTGACGGGTCAGAGCATTTCGTGGGTACAGAAGCTACTGGTAGTTGGGAAGGCATCTGCAGGTCCTCTTCTATTGCAAGACCAACGTGCTGTCTAGTTATCCGTTGGGTCAACCTTGCTGTGACCAGAACGTAGAGGTAATAGCTAAGTGTTTTGTTTGCTGTTTGCTGGTTGTTACGTATGTGGTGTTTTTGTACTCCATGCATGAGTAGTTTTTTGTACTCCTTAATTTTTCAATAATAACTATGTACAACTGCTGATATTCACACCTTTGTAGTGAAGTTTCAAAAATTTGGAAATTTAAAAATATGCATGCAATTTCAAAGAAGTGATATGTGCAGTCAGTGTATACGAGTATTTGCAAAAATATACAAACTCAACACATGTGAAAAAGTTGTGTAATTTGTAGTGAATGTAATAGATGTTTTCCGGGGACTCTCTGTGGACAAAATGTGTGGCCAACCCATAAAATTATTGATGATTGGAATCATTTTTCATTGTTGGATTGGATTTGAGTTGGGTCAAATTCAAAGTAATAGTTTTTTTCAACCAAATAGGCAAAAAACTCCACCCACCATATATACAAATTTATTTTATAATATTATTTTCATTTTCAGTTTGATTAAGTTTGGTATCTTAATCATTAATTTTCACAAATTAGAAATTTTGAAATATAATTTAGGCAAATTATATGAATGGTAAATATTTATTTAACTATTAAAAAGTACTTAAATGAAATAGTTTATAAAAACTTGGCCGTTTGGTATAGAATTTTAACCAACAATTTTCAATTTTGAAACAACATTACACCTATTTCTATACATTTTTTCATCCACATGTATTTCCGGAAAATACAAATAACGTTAGTAGAACAGCATTACCAAACGAACCCTAAAATATATATGCACAACCCTTCGACAATCCAACCTAGGCTTATACACATGTAATAAGTCGAGCTGAACATTACTTATTTATAACAAAAGCACGAATGCATAACACTATGTTGTTTGAACTTGACTTTATTATTTATTTATTTTTCTCATTTATAATGTAAATATGATTGTATTTGAATTGTCCGTCTGATTATGGTTCTTAATTATGTGAAAACACTAATAATTTTTTTTACACGTGATTTGATTTTAAAAACCATGTGAGTTTGACAATAAGAGATTTTATAATTTTTTTTTATGAGAGAAATGTTATAAATTGAGTTAACTAGAACGCAGAACTCGATATACTATTAATTGTTTTTATATTTGTCAAATATACTAGTATTTAGATGTCTATGATTGAGTTTAATTAGTGCAAGATCAGTTGCAAGTGGTTATACATTATGGCAACTTTTATATTGATGCCAACAGGTTAGTGATGGATTTTCACTTTTTCTATGTATACTACGATGGAGAGATGTATTATCATGACTTGCATGGGTTGTCATACCAAGGCTCGAACCAAAAGCAAAATTGTGTTAGGGTAAAGCGTGGGATAGGGCTTATGAAATTGCAACGAAGAATATTGAAGGTGATGAGGTTAGACCACTCTAGGCATAAAATTTCCATCGTGTATCGAGCACCTCAACGGGTTCTAGACACCCATGTTTTCTACAATTCACTACAGTTATCTAGTGGCGCCCAAGTGAAGATGATGTGGGAAATTGTTGAGCAAATGGTGGTGAAAGGATTTTTTGCTTCGGATCTCTATGTCACTGTTGAGCCCACCATAGTAGAGGCCGGGGAGGGTTCACAACACACTGTTTTGGATGGAATTGTAGATGAGTACATTGACTCAATACCATTACAATCTTATCAAAGGTGTGCAGAAAACACAGGAGATGAGTATGGTACTGAACCGTGGCAAACATTTCCCCATGCTTCACACATTGAGGAGGAGCAAGGGCCCCAGGAAGTGCATGCAGGAGAGCATTTATCTCATGATGAGATGCATGGGGGCACATCTGAACCCAAATATGATCACGGACTTGGTGACGATGCAACCAATATTGATGTTACTAGGGATGAGTTTGAGGAGCGTCTAGAAACCATGGGTGAACATGATGATGTTGATCACATCGAGGATGTGGTTGTAGAAGAGAATAGAGACACATGCCCTGTTCCCGATCCTACGCCGGAATGGTTCACGAACAACACTTAGGATAATATGTTTGATCCATCACCGGTTATGCAAGCAGAAGTATCAAGTTGGATGCCTGGGCAGCAGCCAATGAAAGGAATGGTATTCGCGACTAAATTCGCGGTGCGACATGCATTGACTTGGTACGCACTGCGAGATAATTTTAGGTTTAAAACTGAGCATTCAGACTCAGAGAGGCTTATGGTGAGTTGTGAGGATGATTCCTGCCCATGGTCAGTCCGTGCGATCTGTTGCAAGGGAGACAATGTCTGGAAGATCGCAAAATGCAAGGGTCCCCACACGTGCGACAAAATTCAGAATGCTCATGATGGACGGATGATTGATTCGGTGTTCCTAGCATACGTACTTGAGTGCTATATACGAGAAGACCCCGCGTATAAGATAAAGAACTTACGTCATGTTGCTTTGGCAGACTTAAAACACGAAGTATCTCACTACAAGGTATTCTTTAACTTGCATTCTTTTTTCAATACATGGAAGTATAAACATGATTGTAATTCCCAAAACCCATGAATACCTGATGTTATGAAAAATGAAATTGAATTGGAAAAAAAAAAACGAATAAAGAGAAAGAAATATTATCTTCATCGTATAGCCTTACAAGTCTTGATTTGTTTTCTTCAACTATAATTAATTGAGTTGTACTTAATTTCTAACATAATCATTATGGTTCACATACAAGGTTTGGGATGCCAAACAAAAGGCCGTTGCTGCTATATACGGGGATTTTAAGGAGTCTTATGCAGAGTTGCCACGTTTTTTGGCAGGACTTAAGGATGCAAGTCCAGGTACAAAGTATAAGTTAAACGTGGACGATAATGAAGAACCAGGAACCTGTACATTCAAGTCCGTATTTTGGGCGTTTCGTCCATGTATTATTGGGTTCAAGAACTGTAGGCCTGTGATTAGTATTGATGCAACCCACCTCTATGGAAAATATAAAGGGAGATTGATGATTGCAATGGCGACAGATGCTAATAATAAGATTTATCCACTAGCCTTCGCCGTTGTGGAGAGCGAGAGCACAGAGACTTGGGGTTGGTTCTTGGCTTGTATAAGAAGGTATGTTACTGACTGGAGACACCTGTGTGTCATATCTGACAGACACCCTGGGATACAAGCTATCTTCAGAGACACTAATCGAGACTATTTGCAGCCTCCCATGACAGAACATCGTTACTGCCTTCGTCATCTATGCAGTAACGTGAACACTAGATGGAACAATGAAACTTTAAAGAACCTAGTATGGAGGGCAGTAAGTGCAACCCAGGAGCGAAAGTTCAATGCCACCTTCGATTTAATTGAGAATGTGAACCGGGATGCGCACCAATATCTGAAGGATGTGCCCAAAGAGAAATGGGCTCTAACTTTTGACGAGGGTTACCGTTATGGGACGATGACTACAAACGTCTCCGAGTGCTTCAATGGTGTTCTAAAGGGTGCTCGTAGCCTGCCCATTACAGCAATGGTGAAATACACATGGTTCAAACTGAATGCTTATTTCGATGATCGTCACAATAAGAGCATAGAGCAGTTGAATTCAGGGAAAAAATGGTGTAAATATGCCTTGGATATCTTCATGAGAAATAAGGAGAAGGCGGAGCATCACAGGGTGACAAGATTGAGTGCGCAACAACAGTCATATCAAGTAGATACACCGCATAATCCAGGGACTGCTGGACATGGGGATCACGCACATGGAGTTAATTTGTTGCAAAGAACTTGCACATGTCAGAAATGGAAATTGTATAAGATACCATGTTCACATGTCATTGCAGTTTGTATTAGGTATCGACATGATGCAGAGCAGTACATTGACCAATGCTATAGCGTGGACGCACTGTTTCGGAGCTATGCTCCCGTTTTTCCTGTCTTGAAAGATAGATTATCATGGCCAGATCCTGAAGAAACTCGAAGGGTCCTCCCTAACCCCAATTGATTCGAGAGAAAGGTCGCCCTGTCTCAACACGAATCAGGAATGAGATGGACGAGGGTGGGAAACGGCCTAGAACCACACCATGGAAGGAGGGCGGGAGGAAGGTGCAATGCGGGTTGTGTGACCAAGAGGGGCATAACCGAAGAACATGCCCTAAGCGGAATGAGGCCCCGGCGAGTGGTGGTCTCGCGGACTAGGTACGCTAAGTTTGAACCGTGGCATCCTTCTAATCCAGTCATGGGTAACACCTTCTTCTTCATCAACTTCTTTTATTTCACCAAAGTTGCAATTAATTATTCTGCTGGTTGTTTTACCCACGTTTCAACTGGTAACTGAATTAACCAAGGAGAAAAATAAGAGATAAGTATTTTGTATTCTGTTTGAGTATCTTGCAAATATAATTTTACTCGCTTATGCCTTATTTTGGGTTTTATAGTGGGTTTCAGCTTGCAACACTTGGTTTGTGTTAGATTCACACTTTCATGACAACCTAACAAGTGAAAAGTAATGGTGTTGTGTGCTTTTGGAAGTCTTACATTCTTGTTTTCTAAGATTTAAGGAAAATAAAGTTTTATGCAGCAGTATATGACTGATAAATGAGAAGATTTTGTAAGAAGGTGGATTTTTAGTTGCCAGTCAGGTTTTGTTACATCAAAACGTAATTCATTTGCAGATGACCAAGAAATTGGGCTCTATAACTAAAACAAGCGGCTGTGGGCTTTTTAAAACAATTCTTTAGCTCTTTCTCCCTCTCTCTTGTTGCAGGGTTTATAGTTTGTATTTGATTGGGGTGACTTATTTATCATTTTTTGGGGGGGTTCTGTGCAACTTTTCCACTTTGATGTGCATGAGGACGTGCGAACAATTGTTGATGCAACAATCGAAAAGGATGAGGTACATTTCATTCCTGCCTTATCATTATCTATCTCTTATATTTTGTAAATTTAACATTTCCAGAATCGAATATTGAAACACATGCACAACCAAGCCTGAAATATGGCTTCAATGATGTAAACATGGTGGTTAGGGCCATTTAGGAAATTCCCAATGCTGTGTGTGTGTATGTGTGGGCCCTGACAGTATAGTATTGGGTGAGAGATCATGGGTTCTAATCTCTTGGGGTGAGTTAAATTATAAAGAAAAATTAGGAAAAAAGAAAGGGGGGGGGGGGGGCGGGGGGCATGTAAGGTTGGAGCATCTGTGTTGAATCTTCCCTATTATGTGTAATTAAAATTTCTTGCATCTCTTTGTGTCAATTCACTAATATTTTTGAACCTTCTGACAGTCTCATGCTGGGAAAGTTGTCGAGAGGCACTGGTACGAAAAGAACAAGCATATTTTCCCTGCTTCAAGATGGGAGGTGTGTTTTCACTGAGTCATAAATTTTAGATTTGACCTATCACTTCATGTATGGCACCCTCAGCTGTCAATCTAGGTTGTCTATAACTACCCCAGAGTCTCAGTTCTCATTCTAGAACAATTGTTTCAGAAATTCCACTTGACTTCAATCTGTTCAGGAGCTTAGATAGTTAGTGTGATTACTTAGATAGTTACATAGATTAATGAAATCTATGTTTTTGGGGAGAAAGCGATTACTGTTTTTGACTGCATCTGATTTAATTTTTCCTCTGCATTCAGTCATGCAACCTTGTTTCTTTTAATTCCACTGTACTCCTCTTTTGATGCGGTCATGCATTTATTTATTTATATACATCTCTTATCACTTTTTCGAAGCATTATTTATGCTAGTGTGTATCCTTAGTGGATGCACTTATTTTAAATCGTATGATTTACATGTGCAGGTTTAGAGAGAGTGCATTGATTTACTTTTGGCGATAGTCTAGATAATCATAAAAGAAGCAAGTGGGTAGACTTCAAAGCAAGGCTAGATAAGGTAAGAGCATGATATGGAAATAAATTTATTTAGGAAATAATAATGTAAACTTTGGTTTTTTAAATTCTGTGATAAATAACCACGTACATATTCAAGGTGGTGCAATAACAAATGTTACCAGCTTAGGAGAAAATTGTAATAGCTGATACCTGAAGCCTCAGATGGGTGTTTGTGTCCATTCCTTGTAGTATTTCTGAACAGCAGGCTTTTAAATTAACAGTTGGCACTGTCTCCTTGTTGTTCCCTTTCTTTTGAACTTTTGCTGAGATAATTATTGTGCTACTTAAAATGTGTGTGTGTGTATATATATATTTTGATAAGTAAGCTGTATACCAAGGACTGACAATGAATAGAATAAAATAAAATAAAAAACACAAAAACAAAGAGAAAAACAAGAAATACAAAAAATAATACTTCCGCCATCCCAAATTGTTGGTCCTTTATTCTATTTTGAGATGTTCCAAAATGTAGTCCTCTTTGAAAAATCAGTTAAGAAAATTCCTGTCTTACCAATTGCTTTATTTAAAAAGTCAATACCATTCTTTCTCTAGTTTAAATTAATGAAGGTAGTTTTGGAAAGTTGTACCTTTTTAACTAACAGACAACGCATTAAATAATGTTTGCTTAAAAAGTTGGATTTTCTAAATAGGACCAACAATTTGGGATGAAGGTAGTAAATATAAAAAGAGGATTCATCTTGTGAGAGCATTCAAGAAGTTCATTAAAGTATTGGTGGAGAAACTGGAATTAATATTCCACTCATGTAGTCTCTTTAGAGAGTAGAACTTAAGATGTGACAATTGTAATTCTTTTTCTTCAAATATCTGTCTGTTCCTCTCTTTTCAAATTCAACAAGAGGCATGAAGAAATGGTTATCTTAACTACGCCAGTTATAAAGTTGCCCATCAACCCCATTCAACAAAAACCAATGTGGCAAGTACTTGTTTAGGCATAACCCATGTGACGCTGAAGTAAGTTCTATAAGTCCTTAGCAATAGGATGATGTAGAAAAAGATGATCCAATGGGGATGTAGGCTTGTTCTGCTTGGGCCCATGACACTAGATTGTTGTAGACTTGCACGATTGTTTATTGCTCATAAAGCAAAAATAGGATGATAAACACTGACACATGGCACTCAAAATGGCCCATACTTAAGCAGTTTTTTTTTTTTTTTTGTAATAAAACAATTATAATTTCATATTTACAATGGAGAAGGAGGATTGAACCCTAGAAATCTCATTAGGAAACACTAAATTAGAGCCAACTCAATGCATTTTGGGCCTAAGGAGTATTAACTCCTTGACAAACTCAAACTTTGGTTATGCAAATTTTCGCGCCAAAGATGTCTCTTCAAATCAGGAGACATCATTTGGATTTCCAGAACACTTATGGAAGTAGTTTTGATTGTGTGCTGTCATTAAAAGTGCAAAATGGTGCTGACAAACATCACAAACATTTACGGAAGTAGTTTTGTTTTAGCTTTTATTAGATTATGGTGGTTCATTGATTTGCAATTTGTGTGATAGGGAGTAATCTCACAGCCCCAAAAGGCCCAGCAACCAGACGCACATCAGGGATCCTCCTTTACACTTCACCTTTTTCAACGCACTCTTGATGAAACTCTTGATTCCTTTCAGAAATCCATACACGAAGATATGAGGAACCTTCATATCGAAATTCTAAGACAATTGCATATGCAGGAGGTAAACATGGTATTAACTTCGTTGTTTCCTTTGCTTTTGTTCTTTCCTCAAATTAATTTCTGGAATTATTGGGCAGATGGAAATGTCAAGCGTAATGAGCTCAATTTTGGAAAACCAAGCAGAATTAATGAAAGAAGTTAAATCACTCCGGAAAGAAAACCAGCAGCTCCGGCAATTGCTGTAAGCATGGGCGAAGATCGCATTATTTGTGGTTTTTATTTACCCTTAATTCTTTTGGAAGTATTTGGGGTCTGTCTGTTGTTTATCTCCATAATTCACACTCCAGTTGTGGCCTTTTGTTTTAGTGGTGTACTAGGATTGCTATTCTTAGCAATAGTAGTGAAGTGGAGTTGTGGCCTCGGTAAAAAAGAAAAAGGAAGTGGAAAAAAAAAAATCAAAAGAAAATAGGGAAAATTTGCTTGCATTTTTGAGCTAGGGTTTCTGAAAATGTACAGAGATGTATATTTAAGCTAATGAATAGAAGCACTTGAATGGCTTCTATCAAGATTATGTGATATTAGTCTTAGTTGGTATGAAGATTTTTATTCTTTTTTAGTGGAAGATATGAAAGCTTTGAATAGAAATAGTGAGCTCTCATTTGGTTCTGTCAAATTTGATTGTTGAATTAAATCAAACTCTTAATATAATCGAGCCTCTTAATTAAAATCACATTTTGATTGGTGTTCGAACAAATTTTAAGTAGATGGTGTTGGCTGTTGCAAGTTAAAAAATAAATGAAGCTACTCATTTGCTTATTGTGTCTATACTTTGCCTAACATGATTTAGCTCAAAAGGAAATATGATTCTCCTAGAGAAAGAGGGGTGATATCAGGAAAAGAAATTGGTAGTTGCTTCAGAATGTGAGGCTTTGTTTCCAGTTTCCACGAGTAGCTTATACACACAAAAAATGATCATTCGGAAATTTTTATTTCTTCATTTAACTGTTGGCTGATATTGCAAAGTGGCAAGTTGGCAACTAGTGCCCTTATTTTGAAAATTGAGGCATTGAACGTATGTGCCTCACTTTATAATAATCCTTCCCTTCAGTTCCGTCTATGATTGAAGCCTGTTTTTAAATGTACTACTGACCCCAATTTTGACAAAATGTTGTTCCTCCCTGCTCCCACAATGGATGTCAAAATATATTGGTCTAAGATACAGTGAACTCTCTTATTTGTATGCTTAATAGGGACATTTCCCAGACAGAGAGGTCAGATAGTGAAGATGTCAGTGGATTGGTCGAAGAATGGCCTTCTAAGAAAGACATAGGCCATATGTTTGAGTTTATAGCATGTTATGTTGCATGTGAAAGAGCTAATGTCTCAAAAAGTGTCCTGAGTCAGATTTTAGAATACTTGACATCACAAAATAATTTTCCAACTAGTGTTCCTCTCATCACAACTTCAACAAGAAGGGAGAAGCAGGGGCTTGCCCTTCTAGATTTTATATGGTTTGTGGTTTGAAATTTTGTTCAATTGCTGATCTCACTTTTTTTTTAGTTTGCTTAAAACAAGTGAGGGAAAGGGGGATTCAAATCTAGGTTCTCCTCGTAAAAGAGACCGAGCATATTCATTGAGCCACAAAGCTCTGGTTGATAATCTCACATTTGGTTAAATTTCCATGATGACATCAATGAGTTATCTGCGGGGTGTTTGGGTTATAGAGACAAGTATAAATTGCCTTAACTGGCCTGCAATGGTTTTTCTTTGGAGATGTTTTTTCTACTTTATCATTTGGTGCATTGCCAATTGGTGGTTAATAATCACAATCTTGCGGAAGACAAAATTGAGATAAATTGATAATTAATCAATAATTTCGGTGGATTTTCAACTAAAGGATCTAAAAAGATTTCAACCATGAATTTAAATATGGGATAAATATTGCCACCAGTCATTTCAAATCAATTGTTGTCAAATAGGGAAGTTTATTGATATGCTAAGGTTAAAATTTGTATCTTATTTAAAATTTACAAGAAAAAGAAAAAGAAACAAAAGCAGAGAGTTAAGGCGTGACGTGTAGGAAATTATTTGATTTCAGAAAAAAAGCTCGGTGGTTTAGTTGTTTCAAATGTTAGATCTGTTCAGTGGGGCTCATGGAACCTTTGGAAGTGGAATGCCAAAGGATGATCAGAGTCTTTGATGACAATGGAGATGGACGAATTGATTTCAAAGAATTTGTCAAAGAATTTAAATAATGACATTCAGTATTACGTTAGAAAAGCGAGTTTTACTCACGGAATATTGAGTTTAGACCATAATTTTCACCAAGCACTTATAATTCTTGCAAACACTAATACAAGTACATCTTTTCGTAACATACCAACAACGAACAACAGGGAAAAATGAGCAAGTGATTTCCTATAAACTTAGCCAAAAGTAATGAACAATTCATCTTTAGATTTGCAAAAGGTGCACGTACAATAGGATCATTTGCCCTCATGATCAACAACATTTTGTATTGCACAAAACGTGTAGACATCAACAACAACGTTGAATGTTCGTAGGTAGAAATTTTTGGAAGTCATCATTGCTTGAATCTGAGAAGTCTGAAATGTCACTTTCATCATCTAACGTAGTAATTTCATTAATAGACTTCATGGCTCGCTTTTGCGCCTTCCCCTTTAGATGCTTCCTAGCTTTTTGGACTGCATGAAAACGGTCTAACCGCCTTTGCATTTGATTGTTCTCTTGTTCAAGGCGAGCAAGTATGTTGGCAGGCTCATCTCTAGGTAACTCGGCTGAGCGTGCCTTAGGAACTCGTAACTCGTGCCATCGACAATACACCTCCAACTCACACCTCTTCTCGTATAGGGTTGACCATGGTGGTTCTGCTACGGTGAACTCCATTGCGGTGGTATCTGTACTTAGTTTTGTAGGTTTGCCGACCATGATGTGGCCAACGCTTCCAAGACTCTCGTACGTGTATATTGGCATGTTAACGAAATCTCTCTTCTTTCCAACCCATTTCCCTCCATAGTGGTCTGTGTATGTTTGTAGTTGTTGATCTGCTGGAACTTGTGATAATTCATTTGTTGAAGTAGATTGAAACTTGTTTCTACGTGTACGAGATGATGTTGAGGCGTTGCAACTCATAGCTTACTCAACCTACAAAGTTAGTGGTGTAGGAATAACAAAAGAATTGTGGTACATTTATAACCTCATTCCACTGTGTATTCAATAATAAAATTTAACATATTCAGGCTTGTCATGTCAATACAGGTTGGAAAACCACGATACGAATTTTTTGTTCAAATGTTCCCAATGTCATAATGAGATTCTCTTATTCTGGGCAGTAGTTGCAGTGTACTGCCATGACTATTCAGCTAAACAGTATTCATGTGAAGAGTATTTAGCATTCTTGTGTTTCATCTGACATGAACTTGACAAGATAATACCGAGTTGTGTTAAATGCATCATAAACTTTTCAGGGGTCTTCTGCACCCTTGAAAACAGTGCATTGCAAAATGAGGCAGATCTGTGTATTGACGTGAGTGTGAATGATATGACTAGTTAGGGTTCAACAGTGCCGAGCTATTGAGCAGCACATGTAGCTCTATGAATATCAGTGTAGCAATGGTGGACAACTGACCCCCAAACTCGAGAATTTGTTTTAATAAATTTAGATTTTGAATAAGGGCTCTCAACCTAAACTTGTTGTCTCCAATTATATATGTAAGTACACAAAGATGGATCGAAACTGACCAAAATGGAACAAAGTGGACTGAATGGACCAAATTAGACCAAATCAGACCAAAACAGACCAAATTAGACCAAATCAGACCAACTCAGACCAAATCAGACCAAATCAGATCATCATCATCATCTCCATCGGCATGAACATCATCATCCTCTACATGTGTAGAATACTCATATTGAGCATCCGGAATCGCAACTTGTAACTATGTCTTTCTTTCCTCAAAAGTTGTAACTATATCGACAAATGCCCATGGGATTGCCTCTTGGTGAAGGAGTGGAAAAGAAAATTAGAATACATTCACTTAGGGATGCATAGATAATTTAGTATTTCTTTGTAAATGCAGACTGAATTCCAATGACCAATCTAATTCAATCATTTTTCTGTAATTTGTGCAATTGAGTACCTTTTTTTTCAATGGGTGCAGCGGAAGTTGTGCACACAACACTTTTTTTATTCAATGGATGAAAGGTGAATACAACAATTTTTTACTTAAATGGATGGAAGGCTAATTAGACTAGCCTAAAGAAACTGCCAAGTTGCCAACTAGCAGTAAAAACTAAAAACAAAGCCATTCTATAGATACAACTTTGGATATCTTCCTTGGAAATATCAGGATCATTCTTTTGTTCACTGGATGCTTTTCTGTTGTACCTCCAGTGATGATATAAAAAAAACATTTGGTTGTAGTGGTAGATGTTTTGAGCTTAGTAAACGTTTGGTTGTCCTTTTTTTTTTTCCATCATTGTCATGGAGACTTATGGTTTGGCTCCTCATTTTTTTAATAGATTTGTTTTTATCCGGTTAAAAAAAGGTGCATGACCCAAGAACCTCGGGCCAATCCAGATTAGTACTCGCGCTTCAAAAACTCGGGTACTGTTCACAGTACTCGAGCACATAGTACTCGAGCACATGAAGCTCGAGTCTTACTCGGGCATAATCCACAGCAGTTCAGTGTCAATCCAGCTTGGTACCCGAGTTTCTTAAACTCGGGTACCATATCGCACAGTACTCGAGTCTCTCGAACTCGAGTACTTGGTGAATTTTTTTAACATTGATATTCCACGCTGGCATGCCACGGTGGAAGTGTAAAATCCAGTACTCGAGTTCACCAAACTCGAGTACTGGAAAAAGTGGTACTTACCCAATTAGTTCAGAAACAGTGGTTTCTACCTAAATTTTTTAAGAAATCGTGGTATTGGGCCGATTTGGCCCTCATGCCTCCACACGAGTACACATTCATGGTTTTGTTTCCAAAATACAGGTCTTATTCCAATTAGACTCCAAGGCAATGTGAGACTTACAAGTTAGGATTTGATACTCGCTCCATAAAAGGCACAAGACTTCGCCCTACCAAGGCACATGTGTTCACCTTAATTCAGGCCACCGATCATAACAAGGGTCCATTGGGCCTTTAATTCAAATATCTGAGTATTGGGGCTCTGGGCATTAGCCTGTTGGCTCAAGGAGGACACAAACTACTCCCTTGCCAATTGTGTTAAGTAGGCCTTCATCCTCATGGAAGTCACAGCCCAGGCCCCGAGTTGTTCAGCCTATGCGAAAGAGACTCATCTTCAAAGACAGGTGTGGGGAAACTTCTTACAGGAATTGTTTCATCTTCTTCACATGTCTCCCATGAGGAGTACTCTCTCTATCCCTTACGGATAGACAATCATTAGTTGCTAGTATTCTGAGTTCCAGTTCAAAATAGTATAGCTTGCCATGTTGGCCCACAAACAATAATTCCTGGCTCCTCCCCTTGTTGCCAGCCTTCGCATTGTATGTGTTCAAGATCATTGATGTGCTCAACTTGGAAAACGTAAAATCTTTGTTGTTTGCCTAACACTCACCATTTCTTATTGGCGCCAAGCTTCATGATCGAATTAAGTTTTGCGTGGGGCAAACTAAGAAATAGCCTGCATCTAATAGAAATCACACTATGAAATATCTCGAGAAGGATCTATTACACTAAGAAATGGCTTCCTTATCCAGTTTAGCAACATGTGCTCATTGAAAGGTGGTGTTTGTTAATACATCAACACTGTATGGGAGTATGGAACCAACGGGTCAACCATGTAGTCATCAACATCACCGGCCTCCAACTCACTACAATCACTCCTATTTCTCTTCTATTAGAGCTAGGCTCCCTGAAGAAACACTTTGTGTCCGAGCACAAAAATCCTTGTTCAACAAGAAGAAAAGTGGCTAAAAAGGGAAGAAAAAAGGGGGGAGACCAATAATTGGTTATTCATTTTGTTCAGACTCTTAGAAAAGTGGGTTTGGGTGAAAAAAGGGGGAAGAAGACTTGGCCATTAGGGTTAACAAAAGTTTGAGACGGGGAAGAAGCTAAACAGGTTGTTATAAAAGTTTAAGGCAAAGAAGATGATAACAACAAGCTCTAAACAGGCAATTCAAAATGTAGATGACTGAAGGTGACTGTACTCAGGTGGTGTTGTCAGAGGAGAGGTTTTTTTTTTTTTTTTTTTTATTATTTATTTTTTTGATAATTGGAACACATTTGATCATTGCACATATGTACTAATTACTTGAAAATTAAAGTAAAAACATTTCATTTTCCTTTTTTATAGAGAAATTAATTAGAAGTTAACACTAATTTAAACTTTAGGAAAGAGTGGAACATAATTTGGAAGAATTAGTAACTTCTACTAAAAAAAAGTAGGGTACTTCTTATCAAGACTCTAGTTTAGACAATCATGTTTTATATATAAAAAATATTGATATTTCATTTTTTTTTGTTTGACTTATGCAGGTCTTGGTAAAAGCTTTGGAGCATTATTTCTAATAACCATTACATTGGTTTTATTCAATGCGATAAAGAAGAGAAGTGAAACCAAGCTTAAGAAAAAACTCTTCAAAAAGAATGGTGGTTTATTGTTACAACAACAATTATCTTCAAATGAAAACATTATTCAAAATATAAAATTATTCAATTTGAAGGAGTTGGAAAAAGCAACAGACCATTTTAGTGAAAATAGAATAGTTAGTAAGGGTGGTCAAGGTACAGTTTTCAAAGAAATGTTAAGTGATGGAAGAATTATTGCAATTAAAAAGTGCAACACAGTGCAAGAGGGGAATATCGAACAATTCATGAGATTTTTATTTTTTCAAAAGTTAACCAAAGAAATTTGGTTAAGCTAATTGGGTGTTGTATGGAGATAGAAGTTCCTTTATTGGTTTATAAATTCATCCCAAATGGGACACTCTTCCTGTATCTCCATGATGAAAACGAAGAGTTTCCATTAACTTGGAATATGCATTTAAGGATCTCCATAGAAATTGCAGGATCTCTTTTTCTACTTACACTCAACAGCTACCTCACCAATGTATCATAGAGACATAAAGTCTACAAATATACTCTTAGATAAAAAGTACAAAGCAAAAGTAGCAGATTTTGGGACATCAAAGTCAATAGCAGTTGACTAAACTCATGTAACCATCCCAGTTTATGGAACTTTTGGATACTTGGACCCATAATACTTCCAAACAAGCGAGTTCACAGAAAATAGTGATGTGTATAGTTTGGAGTAGTCCTTGTTGAGCTCTTAACTGGAGAAAAACTTGTTTTTCAACTAGGTCAGAAGTAGATAAAAGTTTATCCACATATTTCCTTCGTTCAATGAAGGAGAACCATCTATTTTATATTCTTGATGACCGAGCAAAGAAGGAAAGCGATAAGGAAGAGGTCATCATTGTTGCTAACCTTCCAAAAAAATGTTTGCACTTGAATGGAAGGAAACATCCTACAATGAGGGAGGTTGCAATTGAGTAGCTGGGAATTCGAAAAACTTCTAGTGGTAAAAAAATTATGAAGAACTTCAATTTTCTAGATGTGAGAAAATTGAGCTTTCGGATGTTAGTTTTACATCAACAGGTTCATTTTTTGAAATCGTTTCAATTTCATCATCCACCGTTCTACCATTGTTACCTTTCAAAAAATTATGATTTATAAAATTGTTTGTTTTGCAGTAATTTGGTTTCATTCCATGTTGTGAAGTATCAAGACTTCTCTTAATGTATTCAGAACAAAATTTAAGAATCTCTGATGAATATTTGTGTAGCAATGGCTTGAATATATATATATATATATATATAGAAAAACAAAGACCTCATGCGGGAGAGCATGAGGTCTTGTCATGTGACGCTCTAATTTTGCATTTAGTCTCTTTAATTTTGGTTTATTAATTAACTGTTTTACTTTTACCCAAAAGATTTGTATAAATTCTTTTTACTGTTATCTAAAAGATGGACTGTTGTTGGAAATTATACCAAATCAAACTAAACCTTATGAAAAGCCTAAGTCCACTTATTTTGTTACATATTATGACCCAAACATGATCATTTCCCATGTGTAGATGAAAGCCAAGACTTTAACCCACTTACAAACTCTCTTTCTCCTACCCCACGTATAGATGAAACTTGAAAGCCAAGACACTGACTCACTTAGAAGCTCTCTTTCTCCATACAAGCTTCCCTTTGGACTACACACACTCTTCAATTTCTTTGCAAACAACGGCTTTGCAATCTAAATTCAGTGATCCCATCCAACCAAACTAACATTCCTACTCATTTTTCAAGTCTTAATTTAGCCGTTCCGTGTAAACTTATGAAGATGTAAGGTCAAGGAAGATATAAAATTACTCTAATTTTTTTTTAAAAAAGAAGAAGAAATGTATTGCAAAAATATTTTCGGTATTCCATATGGTAGAAACCAAAGAGGACTACAGAAACTTTTAGTTAAATGCACACCAAATTTTTATTTTTATTTTTTAAAATTTTTCATGTCATGTTTATTGTTTCAATTTGAGATTAATATAATATAATTATACTTTTTATGCAAAGCTCGAGACCAGCATACTTTTAGGCAAAAATTTCTCATGCATCACACGGATTTCCAACTAGTATATCTAAAAGCTGCAGTTTAGCATTTATTATTGTTACATTTCAGTTAAGCCACATCAGCGGCTATATTATTATCCATTTTCTTTCCAATTTTTCATATATATTTTTCTAACATTTAATCATTTAAGGTGAATTAGAAACTCTATTATTTAACAATCAAACTACCATCTCTCTCTTATTTCTAACTATTCTTCTTATTATTAAGTTCTCCACTTATTGTTGCACTTTTTACAACATTCTCCTTCCCTTTTACCTTTTCAATTCTCCACTATTCTCTACCTTAATATCACTCTTTCTCTATCCCTTTATCTTCCTTTATTTTGGCTATTCTCATTCTCATCCTATTACTATAATTTTGTTATTTTCTCTCTCTCATTCTACACATAGTTTTTCCACACACAAAATGTGAATTCTCTCTTTCTCTTCTCAACTTTTTTTTTTTTTTCATTTTTGGTGGATTTATTTTTATTTATTTTTCTTGCATCTCTATTTTAGATTGGTGAATTTTTATGTTCTATACTTTAGGTTGATGCAATTTAATTTCGGAGTTTGAGTTTTTTTTTTTTTTTTTTTGACTTTGATGGTTAAATATTATCCTATTGCATTGTGTGAGAGACCCATGCTGGGAAACTTTCAAAAGAGGATACTTGGAACCTCTTTGAGTTAATTAATTGTGGAGGCGCTGCTTATTTTTTAAATTGAAAAAAAAAAAAAACTAAAAGTGTAAAATTGAATGATTGAATTGCATTGAATGTTCATTATATCAAGAATATCACAATTGGTAGAAATTACATTGCTTTGGTCCTAATTACAATCTAAGTAAAAGTTACAAAGTTTTGGTCCTATTACATTCTACCAAAGAAAATGATAAAACACTAATCTTGAACCAAAAATACTAGATTTAGGGGCTATGTTACAAAGTGGGAAGTTGTTAGGCGTTCACTCTGTCTGGAAAAATCCAGTCTTCTAGGCTACAAATGACCATCTATGTACCCACACAATCATTAACATATGATACAGTAAACTTTGAAATGTAATATGCAATTGTTAGTCTTCGTAAATCTAAAATCTCTATAGATCTATTTCTTACTCCATGCAAAAGATTTAAATTCATAAAAGGAAATGAGTTTTATAAGAAAGTTTAGATCTGCTTTTTTATCAAAGAAAAAGAATCATTTTATTGAAAATAAATTCAGATTTGATTTTTGTTATGAAAAAGAATGTCATTTTTATGGGAAAGATTTAGATTAATTTTTATAACATGAAAAAAAAAATGCTTTGATGAAAAATATTCAGGTCTAATTTTAATTATGCGAAAAACAATGAGTTTATGAAAAATATTCAGATCTGGTTTTTATTATGTGAAAAAAATGAGTTTATGAAAAATATTTAGATCTGGTTTTTATTATGAAATTGGAAACATTTTTGCGAAGGAAATCTCAGTTTTGATTTTTAATCATGAATATATGACATCTTTATGAAAATATATTAAAATCTGATTTTTATTACGCACGTAAATGTAAATAAATATTTTTGCAAAGGAAACTTTACATCCGATTTTTTATTTATTATTTTTTATATGAAGCTAGAATGCCTTTTAAAAAGAAATTTTCAAATCTGATTTTTGATATAAAAAAATAAATGAATTTTGAAAAGGATTTCAGATCAAGCTTGGATAAGAAAAATATAATGTTTTTTTTAAAGGAATCTCAGATCTGGTTTGGATATGAATCTAAGTGGATTTTGAAAAAGGGTTTCAAATATAATTTTTGCTATAGAATATATAATGCTTTTTACAAAGAAAATTTTTGATCTGAAAAATAAATCAAATAAAACATAGATCTATGAAATCTAAACAATGTAATAATCTTAGATCAAGAGTTAAATCTATGTTAATGCATGAATGATGTTAAATTTATTTGGGTAATTATCATGTGAACAATTTAATCATGGTATTGTGAACATACGATCATAGCTATTATAAAGATGTGAAAACAATCATGGTAACTATGAAAATAAGCATGGCAATGACAAAAACAAACATGAAAAATAAATTTAAAACTTACCATACCTGCATGAATCATAGAAGACGAAAGGGATCTTCTAAGAAATTGGAGAGAGGATCTCTCTAGTCTCTAAGAATTCGAAGGAAGCAACCCCTGGAACTGGGTCCTGGCTATCTAGTCTCTAGGCTAAATGCTTCAATTACTGATCCTAGATTTTCATGTATTCATTGAAACCAAAGCCATAATATCCTATCTGCATTGGATTCACCCATATTGATACTCCGAAAGTTAGAGAGAATAATCTATTAAACCTTTTGAATTAGTGTTAGGCTGTTTTCTACCATCTTTTTATTACAAATACAAGTGTAGGTAGAAAACTTTTTTACAATCTTTCTCATAATAGTAAAAATGTAATTTTTTAATATTTGTATTATTAAAAGTGGTGCTATATAGAAGGTTCATGTGAGTTCCAGTTAGCTCGGCTGATAAAGTCTCTGATGGTTGTATAAGAGATCTGGGGTTCAATTCCCGCTTACACAAAAAATTGATTGGTGTCTTGGTCTGATAATAAAGAGCTAGTATCAGGAGTAGACGTTATAGGTTGAAACTCTCTAAAAAAAAAATTCACAACTTGTTATCTTTTATGAAATGATTGTGGAAATTTTTGCATCATAAACATTTCTTGAAAAATTATGGTAAAAAAATAAAAGAAGAAAAACCTTGAAGAATAATTTTTATTTTGGGGTGGAGAGATTTGAATAATCCCAAATGCCTATATTGAAAACATCAAAATGTGTCAACCAGTTGAGCTAACTCTATATGTTTCTTAAAATAATTAAGTTGACAAATTTTTTTTTTTTTGCATGCATTGTGAAGGACCCAACAAATTAGGAAAAAAACATTGTCTTGGTAACTTTTTAATTTTCTTAAAATCATTTTAAGCTAGGCTCATGCCAACGGAGCAAACTGAAAAGGTCAAGTTTAATAAGATATTAAAGGCTTGAATTCTAAAACATCTATTTCTTTAGTCCTCATTTGTAATTTATTAGATCTGACTACTTCAAATTAGAGTGATGCTATTAATCCCGTGAATAATTTTGGTGAATTTTGTAGACAATTCCCAAATATCACGTAACGGTACCATGCATAATGAAAAGCTTTTCATAACAATTTAATTAATTGTTACTCACGTAACCCTCCTACTTTTCAAGAGTATTGGGGCAAGTTTGAGCAATTCAGGGAGCATGAGAATTGCATGCATCGCTCTAACGAACTTGCTTCTCTTTTGTTCTATTGGCAACAAAAATTTCTTAGTTTAGACCAAATTAAATTCTTATATAATACCACCTTTTAATAAATACTATCAATAACATTATACATATTTACTGATTAAGCTTTTATATGTACCAAAAAAAAAAAAAAAACTCAGCAATGACTCGTCCTATTGTGTTCTTAATATTCTTGCTTGTAGTTTCTAGGCTAGACATGTCTCATCAGTCAAATTTGGCTCAGTGCCCTGTTTGTGAGCCTGTGTTTGAGTATTTCCCTGACTGCTTGGCCTTCCTCGTTGGGTTCTACTCCGTACCAACAAAGATATGCTGTCGACACGTAGAGAAGCTAAATAAATTAGCAAAGCACGGGCTTGGCCCTCGGACAATCTGCTTTTGCATTCAGGCTAGTGTAAAGGGAACACAACCTCGCTTGCTTGCCTCACGTATCAATTCTCTTCCTATCATGTGCCACACCCATCTTAGCTTCCCCATTTCTGATAGCATGGACTGCAACAAGTAAATTTAACTCTCTCTCTCTCTCTCTCTCTCTCTCTCTCAAGCACTCACACAAATACAAACAGGTGGAGAAAAAAACGGATAAAATGAACTAAGGCCGCCTAAACTTTTATGTAAAGGCAGACTTTTAAGTTAAGTCCCCCCTTGACCTTTTATTTTTCACAAATTTAGTACATACTGAAACTGTAGTAGAATAGTAGATGGACCCCTTCTGTCCATTTCCGTCGATTTTAACATTTTTTGCTCTGAATCATCTAAGGTGCAGCAAATAGACCCCTTCCATCGTTTCGGTTTTTAATAATTTGAAATGGCAAAAAAAAAAAAAAAAAAAAAAAAAAAAAAAACAGAACGAGGTGAAATAGATAGAGAGTGGAGAGAAGGGATATATTTACTACAGTATCAAGGTTTATGAACTAAATTGGGGAAAAAAGAAAAGCTAAAGGAGTCTTACCACATAATCATAAAAGTTCAATGATTCTTGATAGTGACGCTTTTAAAAGTGCTGACGGGAAAACGCAATCCGTTAGTCAGTCTCACCTGGGCGCTGCCTTTTTGGAGTTCGTAGCCACACCCCGTGCGTAACAGCATTAAGCTGACGAACGACGTTGATGATCCAGGGCTGACGGCCTTGGCTGAAGGGGTCCTTGGTGACGACCTTTGTGAAGACGTATGTAAGCTGACGACAGGGTAAGCAGACGACATTGTGGGCTGACGACCTTGGGGAGTGAGACCTGAAGGAGCAGTCCAGCTTTCCTTTTTTAGCCTACCTTGACTTCTCTGTGAGCATAGGGAAAGTTCCTACGCCACCCGGTCAACTTCGGTCTAAAAGAGCCCTATAAGGAAAAGAGTTCTATATGATATGCAAAGTTCCGCGAATTACTCTCCTAAAAGGAAAGTAATCCCCCACCGAGGCGTTTATTTCGGCTCTACACCACTATATAAACCCCGAAAACCCTCATGGCAAAAGGTATGCACAACTATCCCAACTCTGGCACTCTAGGGTTGTTTGAGACTCTAACTTGATCTTCGGAGGGTTTTTGGCCGGCACCACACCGGTGCTCTCCTTTAGGTCATTTTGTTTTCTCTTCGCAGGTGTTGATTCGAGCTGGAGAGTGTCCGCGACCTACTGGTGATTTCTTCGGCATCATCAGTTGGCGCCGTCTGTGGGAAAGAAAACGAGAGCGTAGAAAAGAATATCTAGCCCTCGCTCTACTCCTGAGACTAAAGGTTGCATGGTACTCACCAGATCGATGGCAACAATCAACAACCAAGGCGACGAACCGCACGTTACAGCGCTAGAAAGGCAAGTTCAGACGCTGGCCGCTGCCGTCGAACGACTTACCAAACAGAATTACGACTTAGAGGAGCAACTACGACAGATGACCGCGCAACAAAGTGCGCCAAGGGAGGACCAGGAAGTAGCAAGCCCGGAAGGGAGGAATGCCGTCAGGCCTGAAGGTAGCACCGCGCCAACAAGGTTGGAGCGGCCAGAGACAAACCTACCGTCTGCCTCGGACTCCCTACCGCCTCACATTGCAGCCGAGATGCAAGAAATGAGGGAACGCATGGATGCGATGATGAACGCCCTCAGAGGACGGGTGTCCAGCAACCTAGACGACCTAGTCCATAGAACAGATTCGCCCTTCACAGCGTTGGTAAATTCATGCCCCGTTCCTCCAAAGTTTCGCATGCCCCATATGGAGAACTACGACGGATCCAAAGACCCGTTGGACCACCTGGAGTCTTTTAGAACCCTGATGCATCTTCAGGGTGTACCCGATGAAATCATGTGCAGGGCTTTCCTCACCACCTTGAAGGGGCCCGCGAGGGATTGGTACACCAAGCTGACGCCTAATTCAATCGGCACTTTCAAGGAATTGGGTGCACAGTTCGTGTCACACTTTATTGGAAGTCATCGACGCAAGAGATCTATTACGTGTATACTGGGCATCAAGCAGCGAGAGGGCGAAACATTAAGGTCCTATATAGCCCGCTTCAACAAGGAATCCCTCTCGATAGACGAAGCAGATGATAAGATACTCGTGGCAGCATTCACAAACGGGCTACGAGAAGGTAAGTTCTTGTTCTCTCTATGTAAGAATGACCCGAAGACTATGTCCGACGTATATTATCGGGCGACGAAGTACATGAACGCGGAGGATGCCCTGCTGGCCAGAGACGACTATAAACCTAGAAAAAGGGAGAGGCAGGAAGATACGAGACCCGACAACGGACGAAAAAGGGGGAGAACCAGAGAGGAACGAGATGATCGAAGACCTAAGCCGCCTACAGGAAGGTACACAAACTTCACCCCCTAAACGCACCCCTTGACCAAGTGCTAATGCAAATCAGAGATGAGGAAGCTTTAGCCTTTCCCGGCAAGCTGAAGGGAGATCCCAGCAAGAGACCAAGAGACAAATACTGCCGCTTTCATCAGGACCATGGCCATGATACCGCCGATTGGTACGATTTGAAACAGCAAATAGAGGCTCTCATTAGGCGAGGACGGCTGCAGAGGTTCGTCAATAAGGAGAGGGCAGACCTGCCGCAAAATCAAGCCCCTAGGCAAGATAACGAACGACCCAGGCAACCTGCCAGAGATATAAGGATGATCGTAGGAGGAACCACGACTGTTGGGTCATCCAAGAAAGCCCGAAAGACTTACCTCAGAATGGTTCAGAACGTCCATACGGCGAGTTCTGCGCTAGGAAGGTCACAAATCGACAATCCCCTCTTCGAATTTCCAGAAAGAGACGCCCGACGCCTTCACCACCCCCATGACGACGCCATCGTCGTCACCATACAATCAGGGGATTACAACATACACCGAGTCCTTGTAGACAACGGTAGTTCGGTGGACATCCTCTATTACCCCGCTTTCCAGCAGATGGGAATTGGAAGAGAGCGACTAATTCCGACTGACGCCCCGCTCGTTGGTTTTGGAGGAGCAAGAATCTTCCCACTTGGTACTGTTACTTTGACAGTAACCATTGGAGATTACCCACAGCAGGTCACTCGGAACGTGACATTCCTAGTAGTTGACTGTTCGTCGGCTTACAATGCCATCATAGGGCGACCCACCCTCAACTCATGGAAGGCGGTGACGTCAACATACCACCTAATGATGAAGTTTCCCACTGATTATGGAGTTGGTCAATTAAGAGGAGATCAGGTGTCCGCACGCGAATGTTATGTGGCTATGATGGAGATGGACAATCACGTCCTGGCCATAGAGGAGCGTCGGGTGGCGACGGAACCTGCCGAGAGACTTGAGGATGTCCTTCTCGACGAAGCCCGCCCGGAGCGAACAACCAAAATCGGCACCCTAGCCAGCCCGACGGTATGTCTAGAACTTGCAATCTTCTTGAAAGAAAACAGGGATGTATTCGCGTGGAGCCACGAAGACATGCCAGGGATCGATCCATCGGTCATGGTGCACAGGTTGAACGTGTCGCCATCTTTCCCGCCTGTCCGACAGAAGAAAAGAACCTTCGCCCAAGAGAGGGATCAAGCGGCAGCAGAAGAGGTCCGTAAACTACAAGATGTGGGATTTATCAGGGAAGTGTACTACCCTGACTGGTTAGCAAATATCGTGATGGTCAAGAAGAACAACGGGAAATGGAGGATGTGCATCGACTTCACGGACTTGAACAAGGCATGTCCCAAGGATAGCTATCCCCTCCCGCGGATCGACGCCCTGGTGGATTCTACGGCCAAACATCAGTTACTTAGCTTCATGGATGCATTCTCCGGGTATAACCAGATCCGGATGGATGAAGCTGATCAAGAGAGAACTTCGTTCGTAACAAGCCAAGGCCTCTTTTGTTACAAGGTCATGCCCTTCGGCCTGAAAAACGCTGGCGCAACCTATCAGAGGCTTATGAACAAGATGTTTGCGCGACAGATTGGGAGGAACGTCCAGGTATATGTCGACGACATGCTGGTCAAAAGCCAAAGGGAAGAAGCCCATTTGGAGGATCTGAAGGAAACATTTGATACTCTGCGCTCCTACAACATGAAGCTCAACCCAAGCAAGTGTGCTTTTGGAGTGACGGCAGGAAAGTTCTTGGGGTACATGGTGTCCCAAAGAGGGATCGAGGCCAATCCAGACAAGATTCAGGCCATTATGGGAATGGCCCCTCCCAAAAATACTAAGGAAGTACAAAGCCTCAATGGTAGGATTGCCGCGCTCAGCAGATTTGTGTCAAAAGCTGCGGACAGATGTCTACCTTTCTTCCGAACGTTGAAAAAATCCTTTGAATGGACCCCCGAGTGTCAACAAGCGTTCGAAGATTTGAAGGTCTACCTCTCTTCACTGCTATTGCTAAGCCCTTCCCAACCAGGAGAAGAATTGTTCCTCTATCTGGCCGTTTCCCCAGCAGCTGTCAGCGCGGCCTTAATTAGAGAAGACGATAAGGTCCAACGACCCGTGTACTACGCAAGCAAGGCGTTACACGGCGCAGAAAAAAGATATCCCCCCATGGAGAAGCTCGCCTTCGCTTTGGTTACAGCAGCCCGTAAGCTGAAGCCATATTTTCAAGCCCATACAATAGTCGTCCTAACTGACAAACCCTTGCGGCGAGCAATGTGCAGCCCTGTGGCCGCCGAACGAATGGCGTTATGGTCGGTAGAACTAAGCGAGTTCGATGTACAATATCGCCCCCGCATTGCCATCAAGGGACAGGCGGTGGCCGACTTCATTGCTGAGTTCACTAGCGCGGAAGGCGAAGAGGAAAAGAATCCCCAATGGAGCATTTTCACTGACGGGTCGTCCAACAAGAAGGCTGGCGGGGTAGGGGTCGTACTTAACTCCCCGGAAGGCGACGAGCTCAAGTGTATGATCCGCCTCGATTTCCCTACAACTAACAATGAAGCTGAGTACGAAGCCCTAATAGCAGGTCTGGACCTTGCTCAAGTTGTAGGGGCCGCAAACGTGGTTGTTCATTGCGACTCCCAAGTCGTCACAAGCCAGGTAAACGGTGAATACGAATGCAAGGGTGAAAGAATGAAGAGGTACTGGGAGCAGGCAAAAAAGAGAATGGAGGGGCTGCAAGCAAAGATAATCCAAGTTCCGAGAGAAGAAAACGAACATGCTGACCGACTTTCCAAAGCCGCGTCTGCAGACCCCATGGCCACCATTGACGAGGTACTCTCTTTTACTCAGTTTTCACCATTAATTGACGCGGTCTGCATACAGGAGATAGGTTCCGAAAACGATTGGACCACGCCCTTGATCTCCTACCTAAAAGATGGCACGTTGCCTGATGAAAAGGAGGCTGCCAGAAAGCTGAAGGTCCGGTCTGCACATTTCGTCTTGATAAAGGACGTCCTCTACAAAAGGGGCTTTTCTCGGCCATACCTAAGGTGCGTAGGCCCTGAAGAAGCGAGCTATGTCATGAGAGAAGTACATGAAGGGATATGCGGCAACCACTCCGGATCACGGTCGTTGGTACAGAAGTTGGTTCGGGCCGGGTACTATTGGCCGACAATGCAAAATGACGCCCAGGTTTATGTGAGAGCTTGCGACAAGTGTCAAAGATTCAGCAACATCATTCGACAACCAGCGGAGGGATTGACCCCCATAACTGCCCCGTGGCCATTCGCCCAATGGGGGTTGGATATCATGGGACCATTCCCGATGGCAGCACGACAGCTGAAGTTCCTCGTCGTTGGCATCGATTATTTCACCAAATGGGTTGAAGCTGAAGCCCTAGCCACAATCACTGAGAAGAATATAAGGGGTTTTGTATGGAGAAGTATTGTTTGCAGGTATGGGATTCCAAGAGCCTTAATTTCAGACAACAGCAAACAATTTGACAACGACTCCTTCAGAGCCTTCTGTTCAGAATTAGGAATCAAGAACCACTATTCCTCCCCAGCCCATCCTCAGGCAAACGGACAAGTGGAAGTAACCAACCGATCCTTGCTCCGAATCATCAAGACTCGGCTCGAGGGGGCAAAGGGAGTATGGCCCGAGATGCTGCCGAGTGTGTTATGGGCATACAGAACGACGGTACGAACCCCTACAGGAGAAACCCCGTTCCAGCTAACATACGGAAGTGAAGCGGTCATTCCGGCCGAGATAGGGCTCACAAGTTATAGGGTGGCCAATCACGACGAGGGAAGAAATGACCAAGAGCTTCGGTTACAACTGGACCTAATTGACGAAGTAAGAGCGGTGGCCGAGCAGAGACTCGCGCGATACCAAGACCTCGTGTGCAAGCACTACAATTCCCGAGTCAAGCACCGAGACTTCAAAGTCGGAGATCTTGTTCTAAGGAAAGTGATGGGCGCAGCCAGAGATCCCACGCAAGGAAAGCTCGGCCCAAACTGGGAAGGACCCTACAAGGTCGTATCATGGCAAAGAAAGGGCACCTACCACCTGGAGACTCTTGACGGGCAGAAACTACGACACCCCTGGAACGCCGAGCACCTCAGAAAGTACTATCAATAGAAGATGACAAGCAGAACGTTACTCCTCATTGCCAGTTTATAATCCTTAATTTGTCTTAACACTTCCTGTTTACAGTACATCTTAAAGTCCAATGGGCTTTAAGTTAATCTTTTCTATTTTGAACAATATTTTATTTATGCATTTCATCACAATAAGAGGAGGTCCATTCAGGATCGACTAGTAAATTTCTTATGTCTTGAAGAAAACAGAAAGTTCTCTGCAACTGAGTCCACAAGTTGGACGATCTAATGGCCAAGTCCACAAAGTGGACGGCTTATTCCTAAGTCCACAAAGTGGACGGACTACTTCTAAGTCCACAAAGTGGACGGCTTGCTTATAAGTCCACAAAGTGGACGGACTACTTCTAAGTCCACAAAGTGGACGGCTTGCTTATAAGTCCACAAAGTGGACGGACTACCTTTAAGTCCACAAAGTGGACGGACTACTTCTAGGTCCACAAAGTGGACGGCTTATTTCTAAGTCCACAAAGTGGACGGACTACTTATAAGTCCATAAAATGGACGGACTACCTCTAAGTCCACAAAGTGGACTGCTCACTTCTAAACCCACAAAATGGACGACCCCAGTCTAAGAGCAGCGAGGTGACGATGTTAAGTCCAAATTGACGGCATAGTACGTTGACTGACGACGTTGTTCTTAAAAATGACAGGCAAATTGCGAAATGGATACATCAGGTTAAATTAGCTGAAAGAAAAAAGCTGACGCCGTTATGAAACTAACAGGCATACAATTAAGTTGTCCAACGGCGTCAACCATGAAACTGACGACATGACAAAACGACCCTAAGTTCTCATGAAAAGTAGCTGACGCCGTCATCAGCCCAAAACTTGAATTAAAAAAAAAAAAAAAAAAATCGTCACCCTTAAGCTGACGAGCTCATCGCAAAGTTTTTGCTCACAACAAAAAGCACGACGGACGCATGGTAAACATCAATCAAGCCGTCACTTATGAAGCTGACGGTTTGAAGCTCGAGCCGACATGCAGGCTGACGCCGTAGTATCTGATGCCATCAAGAGGATTGATGAGCAAGAAACTTTTCAAGAAATAGTGGACAGGCTGACGTTGTTTTCTTTGTGGCATGAAACAACTTAAACAACGCCGTCATCTATAAGCAACGGAATCATTATGATTTAACACAGAAAGAAAGAAAATATGCTTTGAACACAAGGCAAAATATTAAGATTATCGTAAACATTGTCTTTACATAAGCCCAGAAAAATGGGCGACAAGTACTACAGCCCCGTCTACACTAAAAAAAAAAATAATGATAATAATAATATAAAAATAAAAGGGGGGGGGGGGGCGTCAGTGTCCTCCATCATCTTCAACATTAACAGGCTGGGCACTGGAGAGAGAAGGGCTGACGGCATTAGGATCGACATTGTGAGGATCTGCCGGAGTCAGGGTGACGGAGTGGTCCGCGGCTGGCTGAGCTAGAACGACGCTGTTGTCCCTCTGGTTGTGGTCGTCAGCCTCTTCATGAACGGCCTCTCCTACAGGGGTCGACGGGATGGACTCATCCATTGAAATCCTTGACAAGTCCAAGTCAGGATAGGCAGATTTTACTTGCTTGATGCAGTCCTCGAACCCGTCACCATAGTAGGCGGCACATGCGTCAATGAAGGCCGACGAATCTTTGAACTCTGTCATAGCGTCACTCCTAGCCGTCTCCACCTGGACTAGGATGGACCTCAGCTCCTTTTCTGCCGCCACCTTGGCCTCCGTCTCCAGCTCCCTTAGGTGGGTCTCTTCCGTCAGCTTATCCTTATAACTCTTCAGCTCCTCGCCCAAAATGCGGTTCGCATCCCTATACTGCATCTGGCCGTCAGTCAGGTTCTTGACACGCTCCTGCAGACGGGTAATCACCCCCTCCTTAGCAGCGCACCTACGTGACAGGGCCTTCATGCGAACCATAGCCTGGAAGCAAAAAGGAGACGAGACAACGTCAGGGCAAAAAAAATGATTCGGATGCCAGAAGTGGAAAACGAGGCTTACCCTGGTAAGGTCAAAAAGGCCTGACGCCTTTATCTCGTCGACACCCTGCTCGGCAAGAGGGTCCATTTCATCGTCCTTCAAAATGGACTCCGTCACCTCTACAGCGTAGTCCTTGTGAGTCAACAGAGGGCGCACGGATCCTTGGACGATGGGCCCTGACGAGGTCATCGGACCCTTGCCTGCCCCATGAGCAGTCCTGGGAGGAGACGGCCTTCGAGAAGATGTGTCCCCGGGAGTGGGGGCAACCTTCTTCCCCTGACGGTCATCCCTGCCGTCAGGTTTTCTCTTGGCTCCGGCCTTTCCGACGTGTTTGGGAGCTGACGGAGGAGTTGACTCGCCCCCAGTCCTCTCTTGCTGTTTCTTCTTAGCTGCCGCCGCAGCTCTGACCCTTTGCCTGGCTGACTCCATTTCTGCGAAGAATAAAGATTAGAAAGAAACCATGTCAGATTAAAGACAAGAAGCTGAAGGATACTCACGACGGCGGGAGTAGGCGTTCAGTCTGCAAGCTTCCTCCGTCGGCTCAGGTCCACCACAGTATAAGTGGAGAGTGTCTAATGTAATTAGGTCTCGACACTTCCTCTCGTCCAAGGGAATGGCCGTCACTCGACGAATGAAAGCCTCTTGTTCCGCGGATATGCGTGGGCGGTTGTTAGCTGCAATAAAAAGTGACGGGTTAGGATAGCAAATAAGTAGACGAAGCGAGAAGGGCTGACGAGATTAACCTGAATCTCTAACATAAGCCCAAGTATTGTCAAAACCATCGGGCATCGTCTCCCACTCCTCTGGATGACATACCCAGTTCGTCCCTTCTACAAAAAAGTATCTGCCCTTCCACTTCCTGTTGGAGTCGGGCATGTCGGACACTAACTTCAACTCCTTTTCCCTCACCGCAAAATGGTACACTCCCTTTGACGTGGAAATGTGCTGAGGACGATAACAAAAAAAGAACTCGTCCAATGTCAGCTGACGGTTCCCACCACTCAGACGACCCCACAAGATCTCAGCGCCGATGAAGGTTCGCCAAGCATTGGGGGCAATCTGGCTGACGGATATCCCCAGGAAGTTGGCCAGCTGACGGTGTAATGCCGTCAGCGGCAGCCTTAGTCTGGCCGCGAACATGGCGTCATACATGCCAACGTCCACGGTTCGTCCGGAGTAGCACTTCTCACCTTCCTCTGGAAGGCGAATGGGAATGTCGTCTGGTATTTGATAACGGGCCCGCAAGCTTTTAAAAACATTTTCTGACATCGTGGGGAGAAAATTGTTGACGGACCACTCCGAGGGTAAGATGAAAGGACGATCATCGCCAGAGGACCCCGAGGTGCTCTCTAAGGCTTCCTCATCGCCGTCACTCTCACCCCCGTCGCGAAATCCCTGGCCTCCATCGCCTATATCACCGCTCACCTCACTTCCCCTTGAGCTCTCTATATCACCGTCAGAAGGAGTCGACGATTCTCTCTCTGACGACCAGGATAGGCCCTCTGCGGGCTCACGACCTGACGGGAAAACCTCGTCGTAACCCGCTCCGTCGCGGATCGACGACTGGTCACTCGGCGTCTCCCTAGACATCTGACTACCTACAAACGACGGGTTTCTTTCTAAGATCCTAGGCCGACGACTTCACTAAAGGGCGACGCTATAAAAATAAAAAGTAGAATATCGATGACTTACGTGTAGGAGGACGGTCTCAAGAAGCTGACGGATGCACGATTGACGATGTGTCAAGGCTGGCAGTGACGGATTCGTTCTCTCAAGATGGACAAGGCGAAAAAGTGGAAAAAAGGTAAATAGTGAAATATATATATAGGAGAGGAAGCACGGAAGACGAAGCGACATACCCGTCCAGACGCGGAGCCAATCAGCCTATGACATGTGTCCCACCTTTTAATGAAGGTGGCACAGACTACCACGCACGAGCCGTTTTCCCCTATAACAGGAACTCCATGACCCGTCACTCATATATGACGGGACAATGGAGTGGGGGGCAGCTGATAGTGACGCTTTTAAAAGTGCTGACGGGAAAACGCAATCTGTTAGTCAGTCTCACCTGGGCGCCGCCTTTTTGGAGTTCGTAGCCACACCCCGTGCGTAACAGCATTAAGCTGACGAACGACGTTGATGATCCAGGGCTGACGGCCTTGGCTGAAGGGGTCCTTGGTGACGACCTTTGTGAAGACGTATGTAAGCTGACGACAGGGTAAGCAAACGACATTGTGGGCTGACGACCTTGGGGAGTGAGACCTGAAGGAGCAGTCCAGCTTTCCTTTTTTAGCCTACCTTGACTTCTCTGTGAGCATAGGGAAAGTTCCTACGCCACCCGGTCAACTTCGGTCTAAAAGAGCCCTATAAGGAAAAGAGTTCTATACGATATGCAAAGTTCCGCGAATTACTCTCCTAAAAGGAAAGTAATCCCCCACCGAGGCGTTTATTTCGGCTCTACACCACTATATAAACCCCGGAAACCCTCATGGCAAAAGGTATGCACAACTATCCCAACTCTGGCACTCTAGGGTTGTTTGAGACTCTAACTTGATCTTCGGAGGGTTTTTGGCCGGCACCACACCGGTGCTCTCCTTTAGGTCATTTTGTTTTCTCTTCGCAGGTGTTGATTCGAGCTGGAGAGTGTCCGCGACCTACTGGTGATTTCTTCGGCATCATCAATTCTTAACGTATTTTACCCAAAAATGAATAATAAAAAGCTCAAATAGTAAAGACAGAGAGAAGGTGATCCCAATTGACTAATTGTTCTTCTTGCTTTGGTGCAGGGTTTATTAAATGTAGGACTATGAGGAAGTTGTTCTTAATAGAGTGACTTTAGTGGAGTATTATACGTACAACAACAATTAATAAAGCCTTAATCCCAATAATTTGGGGTTGGCATAAATCATGGTGGATTATTATATGTATTGTTTCATTAAAAAATACTTCATAAATATTAGTAGACTAATTACAAATAATTACAATAACAATACTTTTCTACGAGTACAAAAATATACTTATATATGAAATTGTTTTTTCTTAGTGGTTCTTCATATATTATGTGCTTATTCACTCCATTAAGTTCTTTACAAGCCAAAAATGCATTGTTGCTTAGTTATCATTTTTTTAATATTTCAAATAATTGAAAGGTCTAAGGTACAAATTTCTCATTCCTAATAATAATAATAATAATAATAATAATAAAGCTAGTTCTCTCCAAAATTTGTGGTTGTAGTCTCCAAGTCCTCCTAACTATGAAAAATATATCGTACAACCCTAGTAAATAATAGTTCTCTAATTCTCATTGGTCAAAGCGCGAAGGTAACTTATAACAGTTACAAAATGCAGACAACAGTTAAAATAGCATATAACACCTAAGGATACCGCAAAAATACCCAAATCAATAACATTTCATACTATAAAAGAACATTGCCAATACAAATACACAATGGCCAAGTTCAACACCATGTACACACACCACACCACTTATTTGCAATGCAAGACACTCCCTAGCTCCTCCTATCTTCACTCAAGTAATTGTTAGTGATAGTAGCATTTCCGGAACAAAGAGGAAGGATAAGAAGCTTAAGAATGACAATGGTTGATTTCAAAACAGAGGGCTCAAGGTTGAAGAAGACTGAATTGAATTTGGGAGTTACCGTTGGTTTTCAAATATGGAGGAAACGCACCGTTTCACTAAGGGTCCGTTTGGATAGAACTTATTGCTGAAAACTGAAAACTGAAAACACTGTAGCAAAATAATTTTAAAATGTGTGAATAGTACTGCGGGACCTATTTTTAATAAAAAAATTGTTGAAAAATGAAATTTGTGGGTCCGTGAATAGTGCACGAATGCACTGTTCACAGAAGATTGGATCAACAACTACGGCTGGAGAAAAAAAAAAAAAAAAAAACTGAAAACGCAGACGCAGCTTCAGTGGAATCCAAACGCCACCTAAAGGTTGTTTAATAAAACGCTCCGTTTTGTATGTGCCGTTACTTAAGTATTGGTTAAGCGGAAACGGTGTCGTATGGTATGCTAAAAATGCAGTTGGTTTTGGTGTGTAGATCAGTTAGTTTAGTTTGTTTTTCTTTTCCTATTTTCATGGATTAGATCCGTATAATGTGGATTTATTTGTTATTCAGTTATAGACAGATTGTACTATAAATATCTCTGTACGCATCAATTTATCATTAAGCAAGAAATTCAGTTTTCTTAATCGAACAGTTTCTCTCTCTTTCTTTCACTTTCTCTCAATCTTTCTTCCTTCACAAACAGTTCAAATCTTTGATTTGTTCTTGCTTCAACACTAAGATTGTTTTTAATTGTTCTATAAGAAATTCTTCAGTAATTAATTTGTAAAGAAGAAAAGAAGAAGAAGAAAAGACACAAGTCTCAGATACTTGTGCCAATCATTTCATATACCATTAGAAAAGCCACTCGTGCAACATATATGCTGAGGTAAAGTCACTCATTCTAAGCGGTATTTGCTTGAAGGAGGCCATCTCTAATCTGTGAAGCAATCTTTCATAGCACCTAGTCCGTGTGTGATAAAAATAGAGTTGGACACTGACAATGCGCCAATTTCTTTCATTGCGTCGAAATATTGAGTCACCAGAACCATGTCCATGACATTCTTTGACGTAGTTCCAGGTACATTCACAGAAAAAGCAAGCACACTGTCCCTCAGCCCAACTACAATGGCTTGAAGCTGGCATGCTTACCAAGCCCAGCCAGGTATTTAGATTCAGCTGTTCATCACATGTAAATGGTCAATCACAGGTTAATTAGTATTTAGGGAAAAAGAAGCTAAACTTACTCAGAGAGAGGGAGAGGAGAAACATTGTTCAATTCAAAAGGAACACTTACCAGCATTTATCTCGGTCATAACCCTCTTCACATGTTCATCAGGTTTAGTTTCCATGAGAAGCATTTGAACAATCTCAAACCCACAAGCTGACATGGGCTATGCATGTAAAATTCAAAGATATTAAAAAGAAAAAAATTTACCTTGTAACTTGACTAATACTAAACCAGATTGGAAGACAAAGAAATACCTTTTCAAGTTCAAAATCAGAATCCAGCACCAACTTTGGAATACTTGCTTTAATTACTCGAAGAATAGAGACGAAAAAACTTTCCCCAACCTACACAAAAAATTTCAAAGCTACTATAAGACCTTTTTTTTTCTCTTTGTCTGTCACTAGGCACCATTTGTCCTCATAATATTCACATCCGATGCCTTACCTCCATGGTTCTGTCCACATGAACATTATTGTTAAAATAATCACTTTTCCAAGTCCAAGAAAGCATATCATGTACATGGTAAATCATGATGCATTAAGCATATCATAAAGAACTTTAAAACATTAAACAATTATCCTATATGCTGCTTTAAAGAATAGACATTGCAATTGTTTTTGCATAAACTTTAAAAAAATCATCGTCTAGCTAGAAAAGAAGTCCACACTTCTCAGCCTAAACTTCAAAAGTCCATATCAAGTTAGAAAAGCTCAGACTTCTCAGAATTTAATTATTTTCCTAACAAATACGGACCCATGTGACATTATTTAATAGTAAAGGACACGACTCTTTTAATTTCATTACTAAGACTAACATGGTGACTTTCAACTTCAAGGTCCAGTTACACATCCATACCATCAAAGTCATACGATTGGATCTGTGCTCTGGTCCTGCTGAGTTTGAAGAAAGCATCAACAACTTTGTCTGACAAGGCCCTGTATTGAATAGAAGTAACAACAGTAACAAACACATTATCCTATATATGTATATATATATATATTGTCCTTTACTACTTTTAAATAAAATAAAATAAAAATTCCAGATCAATTATGCTGTCCCTCATGATTTGACAACAATTAAGCAAAACACATCTCCAGGCGAAATTTCTCGCAAATCCTATTAGTGTGTATTCCAAACACTTTTATTCTTATTTATTTTCTAGCCATTGGAAATTTATGAATAAAATAGCCATTGGGAAATTATGAGAAAAATAGCCGTTAGGCAATAATTGATAATATAGCCATTAGGCTTTTAAGGGTTATTAGTAACCAATAACTATAGACTATTATCTTCATAAGTAGCCCATATAATACTCATTATAACACCTTTTCTAAAGGTTTTCTTTTTAATACTCTATATTTTAGATATATACAACTCTACTATCTCTCTCTCCCACATATTTTTCCACAAGAATTTTTGTTTTGTTTTTTAAGGAAAGGCAATAGAAGGTTGTTTTTAAACTTTTTGTGAGTGGAAGTGTGTACATCACAAAGGTCAACGCTATAGTCTAATCCTGGGGGTTGTTTGGCCAAGAGAACCAATCGCACCAAGTTTTACTTTGGGTGGCACAATCAACCTTTAAGGACAACGCTCTTTGCGTGATTCTATAGTTATGTGAAATTGTTCCTAAATTTACTTAAATTAATATTATCATTTCTTATTTACATTCTTGCTAATTATTTGGGATATTGTTCGTTGTATCAAACTTGTTTATTCATTATAATTTTTCCAACAAATTTGTATGATACTAATTCTTGCCAAGTAATGACATTTATAGTAAGACAAATTGATTGTTTTACTCTCTCCAATTGCTACAAAACAGAAAAATCATTGTAAAATGCAAATTTAAACTATTACCTATGTCTTCCCATATAAGTATATGATTCTTTTTTTCACACTATTACATATTCGAAAAAAAAAAATCCCACTAGTACTCAATGATACAAGCATGCTCCAGCTAAATTCCTAAGAAGAAAAAGAAATGAGAAATTAAGGCAAAAAAAAGAAAAGAAAGCAACAA
>JACAVU010000003.1:10581818-10711818 GCA_014183005.1 Castanea mollissima | reverse complement strand
GAACCAAAGGTATAAGTTGACCTTGACCAATGATTATAAAGAATCACGAACCAAAGGTATAAAGTTTGAACGCTACAAGGAAGAATCCCTGATAAGTTCACAGTTCTTGAAGAACCAAAGAAGAGCAAAGCCTCACCTTTTCTAATTTTTATTCAATAATATCATGAAAAACGTTTACAGACTTCAGGGCCTATTTAAGGGCTCCATAAAACTTGACAGACAAGAAAATATATTCTAAAATAACTTCTAATTGATACCTTACCATATCAGGAATCAAATTTGAATGAAAAAGAATTAAATGCACCTAAAAACAAGGGAAATACCTAAAAAACGTTCTAAATAATAAAATCCCTAAATTAGGTAGATTTGGTCTAAAATAACAGCTCCAGAATAAGAAAAAAGTCTCCATTAACTGATATAGAGCTAGAAAGTCAATCAGACATTAATTCACGTCATAAATCACTCCAAATTAAGCCAGATCAGCCCTCAATAGCTTGAATTAAATTTATTACACCTTCATCTTCCTTTGGGCCAAGCTTGAAATGTCCTGCAGTAGAATCAGCCCAATCTCTTTAATCAGCCCATTAAGTGATTCTTTGATTTTCTTGGATCTTGCTTTTATAATAGGCCCAACTGGAACATGTAATGGATCCTTGAATAATTGTTGATTCTCATCACAAACCTCTAGTAGGAGATCTATAACTTGTTTGATTTGGACTCCTCCTATTGAGTAGTTGTCAGATTATAATTTTTCAATCATGAAAGATTAAGCAAGACTTGAAAATACATTTTTATAGATAATTTTGTTTACATGATTCTTCATCGATTCATTTTTTCAATTGTAAGTATCGATCTAAATTAAAATAGATGAACATGTAAAGTCAAAATTATATATAAAGTTAAAACTGTTTAAAGGGAATATGTATAGATAATATTTTTGTTTTAATTTCTTATTAATTTAATATTTAGTTGTAGCATCAAAATTAGAGTTCATGAATATGTAAAGTTAAAACCTCCTAACATGAATTTGTAAAGCCAATATATTTATATATTTAATATTGTCAAAAATTATAGATTATAATATATATATATATATATATATATATATATATATATATATAATTATGATATAGCTAAGGATGTGGTAGGTGAGATGATTTAACAGGAGCTAGTGTAGTAACCGTAAATATTATGTTTCAATTTTTAGATATATATAAATATAGATTGTTGTTATTCAAAAGTACTGAAGCATCACATCTGTAACCAATAAAATCCCACAAAACATTAAGGCCAACAAATTAATACCTAAAATAAATGGCAAGAAATTGCAATAGTGTAAAGAAATTTCTTCTCACACTAGAGCATAAAGTAGGGTCATTAAATGAAGTCTGACCTAAATAAGGCATTAAAATGTGGTGGTTATATAGTATTAGCCTATGTACTCTCCTGTATGGCTATGCATTAAACATATGAGCTTTTTTCAAAAGGAAGCATAGAACCTTATGCACCCAGTAACACTAGTAATAAGCCTCACAACAACACAAGCTCAAACCATTCCTAACTGGCATAAAGGAAATTAAAAATGAAAAATATTCTTAACAATATAAAGACACTTTTAAGGAACCAAAAAAAATATGAAATAGATTATTTTCAAATTTATTAGTATATATGAACATACCTAGAATTAGAATTTGCATCCACCAAATTATTCTTCAATGAGTTCACCAACGAGCATTCTTCTTGGATCTTCATATCTTGTATTGTCTTTTTCCATAAACAATATTCACTAGCCATTTTGGTTTCCCACTTGAGAACACAAGATAACCTAAAACCAATCCAAAAATGAATCCACAACTGTACCCCAACAATACAACTTCCAATGAAACCCATTTGCAAATTTGAAATCATCTTCTTGAGTGATTGAAGACGGTGGTGGTGGTTGTTCCTCATCATTGCCACAAGATTTTGTCATTGGAAATCCACATAACCCCAAGTTCTCACTGTAAGAATCATTCATTAAGGTGTCGAATTGTTTACCTTTAGGTATCTGTCCATAAAGACAATTTTTTGATAGGTTTAAAATTTCTAGTGATGTGAGATCAGCCAATTGAATAGGAATTTCACCTTTGAGCTTGTTTGAAGAGAGATCTAACCATTCAAGATTGGTTAAATTTCCCAATGATGGAGGCATATGACCTATAAGATTATTGTGTGAAAAATTAGGCCCCTTCAATGACAGAAGCTTTCCAATTGCCTTCGGAATTTCTCCTTTGAAATTATTGTTGGAGAAATCAATGATTGTGAATAGACTTTGGATTTTCACCATTTCAATAAAAAACCCTTTCATCACCACCGTCATAGAATCTTGATAATACTCATTACCCATATATTTCAATTTACCTTCGTCCAAAATCACTTTTATCACAGCTTTTAAATATTTGAAAAAGTTATTTGGCAAAATTTCATGGAACTCATTGTGAGAGAGGTCTATGATTTGCCAATTATGGAACATGAATTTGGTCTAGGGATTTCCTATGGCACCATGAAAGCTGTTTGATAGCAAGATAAAAACTCGCAACACTGGAAGAGTTCCCAGCCAACTAGGGAAGGTACTATTAATCTTGTTGTTACCAAAATACTTCTACAATGGACCAATGGTTGTGGCAATGACCCTTCCAATTGGTTGCCATTGAATTTAAGACTTTTTGAGTAATAGCCCTTTGCAAATGTTTTAGGGATAGGGAAATGAAGATTGTTGCTTTGCAAATCCAAATCTTTGAGATGGTCACTAAAATTTTCCAAACAAAGAGGAATCATGTTATTCAAGTAATTAAATGACAAATCAAGGTATTGGAAGGAACTGAGATTGCAAATCAAGGAAGGGATCTCTCCAGTTAAATTATTCCATGAGACTAAAAAGAAAGAAGTATACCATAAAGGTACTAGAAGTGGTCCTTGAAGCATGTTAGAACAATGATCAAGAATTTCCATATACTTACATGGAAGGTGTCCTATACTTGTCAAGTAGTTGTATGAAAGATTCAAGTAACTCAACATATCTTTTCTCACCTCCAAAAACCACTTTGGAATAATTCCTTTAATTTGGTTCTTCACTACAAGAAAAAAGACTTAATACAACAAAATAAGTCATTGCAATAACAACTAATGTTATTGTAATAGGTGTTATTGCAAGAAACGACAAAAAAGTCGTAGCAAGCCATTGTAATAAACTCCGAGGCATTAGGTTTACACAACCCTAGATTTTCGTTGCAATAAGTTTCACAGATTGTAATGATTTTTTTAGATAATCTCGTTGCAATAGATGTTATTGCAATGACAAAAAAGTCAATGCAAGCCATTGTAATAAACTGTGAGGCAATAGATTGAAAAAATATCATTGCAATAGGCTGATTTTTTCATAAAAATAAATTTAAAATAAATAAATCATATCCAACATTTCTTCCTAATCTCACACAAAATACTTTTTTGGACCTCTCATATAATAACTTTGTTGGTTAGTTTCCATGGTCCCACAAAAACTTTGAAGTTCTTACTTATTTAGATCTCCCATGCAACAATTTCATAAGGCAGTGTTCGAAAGTTATGACAAACTTGACCAAAATTTTCTCTTCAAATAATTCTTCTAATAGTCAACTAGTCAACAAAATTCCTTCCAATCTAGAATATCTCATCTTATCTAAGAACTTATTGAATGGGAAAATACAAAATTGGGTGTATACAATACCATCTTTGCATTACTTATATCTTGGTTATAACCAATTCACTGGGCATATTGGTGATTTCTAGCATAACTCATTGGTTGCTCTTTGGTTGAATAATAACAACCTATGTGGTCCCCTTTCATTGTCAATCTCTAAATTGGTGACCCTTCGTTATCTAGGGTTATAGCAATAAGTTACACACATTGCAATGATTTGTTTTGAAAATCCCGTAACAATAGGTGTTATTGCAAAAGACAAAAAAGTCGATGCAAGCCGTTGTAATAAACTCCGAGGCAATAGCCTTATACAACACTAGATTTTCGTTGCAATAAGTTCCGCATTGTAATAAACTCTGAGGCAATAGGTTGCGAAAATCTCCTTTCAATAGGTTGACTTTTTTATCAAAAAAAAAAAATTAAAAATAAATAAATCATATCCAACATTTCTTCCTACTCTCACACAAATAACATTTTTGGACCTCTCATATAATAACTTTGGCGGTTAGTTTCCATGGTCCTCTTGTATTTTTACCTACATTTTATAATGATTTTATTAGACTATATAATGGACTTTAACAATTGAACAAATTGTTAACCCACAACTTATTATAACATTTATGCTAAAAGTTTTGCACAAAGTGAAGGAACCAGCAAATAGGAAAAAAGAATCCTCTTGGCTTTATATGTGGAAGTGAATAGACGACCTCTAACACAAGTATTCGGTGGACCATTATCACGATATATGCGGCCAAAATGGGCTTTTGCCCTTTTTGCAAAAAAAGATCAGCATGTTGCCCCATTTTCCAAACTAATTAGGAAAATGTCCCGCTTTTGAAAATTGATTTTTTCAAAATCGAGTTAAACCCTATAGCGACATTTTAAGGAGTCTATAGTGATGTTTTTAAGGATCTATAGCGGCGTTTTGTAACTCGAGCTCCTTGAAGTCGAGTTATAGGTAAAAAAAACAAAAAACAATTGCATGTAACTCGATTTCATGGAAGTCGAGTTACAAAACGCCGCTATAGGTCTTTAAAATGTTACTATAGGCTTCTTTAAATATCGCTATAGAAGTATTTTCCTAATTAGTTTGAGAAATGGGGCATTTACCTTTTTTTTTTTTGTGTGAAATGGGCATTTGCCCATTTTCACCCAATATCTGCCTTAGTATCAATCTAATCCCTTATTTACGCTTACTTGGATTGTACGCTTTACATTTTTTACATTATCATATCTACGCTCTAGCCCTCCAATTATACGTGAACAAAGCTTTAAAAAGTGTTTCATGTTCGGCCAACTAAGACTTCTGTTCAAGTTTCAGTGTTCCACTAACTTTAAGTTATATGAAAGTTTCACCGACTTTGACACTTTGTTAACAGATTTGGATCTTCCAAAGACTTTGAAAATTATGGAATTTCTAAATTCAGGCTAGTGTTTTTGTTCGTCTAACATTTGTCTGTTTGTTTGTTTTTTTTTTTTCTTCTTCATCTCCCTTTTTCTTTACTGTTCTTTTAACAAATGGATCTTCCAATGATCCTCTTCTTTTGTAGCATTTTGGTTCCTGCAATCCCATGTCATATTCTCTCAACTTTTACTTGATTATTGAAAAGATGAGCTCAGGTTCGATGTCTGCATGTTCAGCACTTTCCCATGGGCTGAGCCCAGGTTCAATGTCTGTCTAGGGTAAAATCCCTCGTATTATTGTACGAAGAAAATAAGGCAAAAATGACTAAATAGCCTTAATTTTTAAATTAGATAGCTATATAATCCTATTTTCCAATTAAGATTATATAAAATTAGAGAAGTGCTATGTCCACAACATTTTCATAACACTTTAACAGCAAATCATAGGTGACAAATTGTTATTAGTAATAATTTGGATTTACAATTTAAATTACTTTTTTGCCAAAACATAACAACTAATTACAATCTACCACTAACGAATTGTTGTGAAAGTGTTGTGGACAGCATTTCTCTCAAAATTAAGATTATTTAGCCATTTTCCCTGAGAAAATAACAGTGAAAAAAATATTAATAAACTATAGTATGTCCTGTTCAATTCATTAATCTATCAAAATAGAAAGAAATACATAGACAAATATGTTCCTCTATTTCCATGTTTACTCCCAATCCTACTCCTAGATGTGCTATTATTCTTCTTTTTTCATATATTTTTATTTAATGATATTATATTTAAATATAATAAATTATTATTAATTTGAAAAAAATGTACGATTAATTATTAAATTTTATTTATTTATGTATTCATTGGTTGTTGTCTTACTGATCTTTAAGCTATACAAAAAAAAAAATTAATTATTTTATTTTTTACTGCCCACAACAAATTCCTAACTCTGACACTATTGACTCCCTAGTAAAAAATTCTAAAGCCGTCACTGATGTCAACCACAAATATGTCACATAATCAATTATAAAAACAATGGAAAATGGTAAAAGTTAACACCAATTTTACTATAAAGGTTCGATTAACGAATTTCCGAGTATAATTGATTATGTGGTGGACCTTACTATAAATTTAATTAGTTAGTGGACTTCATTATGAATGTTAGAGAAATGAGCACAATTTTCTATACTCCAAAAGTATCCAAGAATTACTTATAATTTATTAGCTTTTTTGGTGCAGTAGTAAATGAGCCACTCTTTTTTTTTTTGTGAAGAAAAAAAGTAAATAACTCACTTAAAGAAAGCAGTTGTTTATTTGTTTTTGTTACTTCCCAATGTAATAAGATTCCATAGATTCCTCCTTAACAAAAGGCAATGACACCGGTAAACAAAAGTATTGTTATAGACTTATCATAAACTGATGTCGAATGCATATGTTTAATGTCACGTTAATAATATAATACATAAATAATATGTAGTTGTAATTATTGTTTCTATCTGGTGAGTGAGTAATTGGGGGCCTTGGGAGGGTGTTACGTGGGATGAAGTAGGGAAAGACTCCTCCAAACGACTGCTTTGCACGTTGGGGCCAGTTCGGGAATATGCCATAAAAGTGCGTTGTAATTGGACGAGTTTAGGGAATCGGTATAACGGTCATCTATATGGTGGCTTTGGATTAGTGGGTTTTACATCTTTTTTGTTTTGTTTTGTTTTGTTTTTGTTTTGTTTTTTTTTTTTTCACTGGTCGCTAACCTGTGAGCTGTACAGGAATAGTTATTGAATGAGTTTTAGGAAAAAAAAAAAAAAAAACAAAGAGCCATTATTTTTTAGTTAGACTAGTAAGCAAAAATGCATGAATTTTTTTTTAAAAAATTATATTAAAAGAAATAGTACAAAGTTTTATTAGTTATACAGAAGAAAGCAATGTTGTTTTATTTATTAATTTTTTAGAGGGAATGAATAAGAGACAGAATGTTGTGTCTCTAGTTTAATTTTTGTTGTATATATAGGTATATATAAGATATATTGTAATATATATGTCAAAAAGTTCCCATTGAAAGGCCGTAGCCCTTCAAATTGATATACCAAAAAGTGTATATTGAAAAGTAATAATCCTCATATTGGATATACTAAAAGGTGTTTATTGACTGAAAATGTGCCTATTGGCTAAAAAGATGCTTATTGGCCAAAAATGTGCCTATTGAATAAAAAGATGTCTATTGACTAAAGAGGTGCTTATTGAATAAAAATGTGTCTCTTGACTGAAAATGTGCCTATTAAATAAAAATGTATCTATTGATTGAAATTGTGCATATTTAATAAAAAAGTGTCTATTGAAGAGTTATAATTCTTTTGTTATAAATAATGGTTCATATTCATTTGTTAACTTCTCAACTTCTTCTCATTCATCTTTCTTAGAAACACCCCTCTCTCTCTCTCTCTCTCTCTCTCTCTCACACACACACACACACACACACACACACACACACACACACACACACACATTATAGAGGAAGAAAGATCATCATCATCAACAGCAGTGGCTCTATCAGGTTCTAACCCGTGAGTTTTATGTTTTTCATAGAGTTTCTACATTTTTTGATTGCATTTTGCAATTACACTTGTAAAGAAAAAAAGGGATAACTTGCTCATGCTTGATAGGGACCCATATAGGCCATTTGTTCATCTTTTCTCGCCGTTTCGGATTTTAGGATGAGATAAGACGTGCAAAGATATAGAATTTTGTAAAATTCTCTAATGGGACCCGTGTAACTACACCATTTTCAAAGTGTGGTTTATAAAATATAATTGGCTATTTTGTCCTACAAGAATCTCTTTTAATTACTCCTATTTGCTTTGCATTGGATTTTTCTTAATAAATCATTAGAACAACAATTACTGGAGGCTTCTTTTTTTTTATTTTTTTGCTGCTTTAGATTTCTTTCATCACTTCCAAAAGCAAAAAATAATGAATTTACTTAGAGATCGTAAAGGCAGAGATGAAGAGAGTAAAGAAAATCAAAATTTGCCAAAATACATGAAATGCTATATCATGCCTTGTCTTCCCAATAAATCCATCTTCAGATTCAAGTGCGTGTCCAAGACACTTAACATACTTCAATACTCTCTGACCCTTTATTTTATTACAACTATTTCACTCAAAATCTCCCACCAAAAACATCTAAAAACACCGACCCTGCTAGGCTTTTTCTACGAAGTCCACAATCCTCTAAACCTAAATCACTATGTGAACTAATGTTGCAAGGACCAAGAGGTCTCTTTCGTACCCATGTGTCATCAAGGTGTGCCTATAACATCCCGTAGTTTTAAACCAGGTCGATCAATTTTTTTCTCAATGACAATTTTTTTGTTTATATATATATATATACTACTATTTAAGCAGCCACACTTGTTTGGAGTGGATTTTTTTATGTTCTAAAATACCCCTACACCCCTAGGTTTAAGTAGAGACAGAACTAAAAGATAGTTTAGTAAATGATTTTTTTTTGTCTAAAATACCCCTACAGCCTATGTTTAAATAGGGGCAAAACTTGATAAAAATTGTTCTTTAACTTCCACGTAAAACACTATCTACAAAATAGGAGCACACTTCCAGTACGCTTACGTTAGTTTTTAAACTCAAATTGCTTTTTCTTCAGTTATGCAATTCTCTCAATTCTGTGTTTTCAAACTCCTTTCACCCACCTCTTTGCTTCAGATTTCAATACAAACGACAACAACAACAACAGCATAGATTTGAGGTAAACCTTTTCTTATATGAAATCTCAGCCCTCTCTCTCTCTGATCTCACTTTTTTGTCTTTAATGATGACGGCACGAACTGATTTTGGGTCATATGGAACAAGTTTTATTTCTGTATGCATGAAGTTTGTTTCCCTCATGTTCATTTTTTAAGTCTGATTTTTTTTTTTTTTGGGCCACATCGAACAGGTTCTATTATATGTACAGGTTTTTTTTTTTTGCCACCAAGCTTAATGTCTTGCCATCATAACGCTCAGGGTTGAAGGTTGTTTCCCTCAGGTTAGCAACGTTTGCTTGTTTTTATTTATTTATTATTATTATTATTTTTTAATTTTGAAAGTCTTGGATTATGGTTTAATTTTAAAAAAAAGGGTTGTTTTATCTCCAACAAAAATATATTATTTTATCGTGATTTAGATACTAAAAGGGCTCCACTTTGTTAACATTATCATTATCATTTTCATATCATTATCTTATCTTTTCTAATTGCATTATTTTTGGGTGGCCAAGATACTTTATATATACATATATATATAGTTTCAACCTATAGCGTCCATTTTTAATGATTGATCTTTATCATTAGACCAAGACATTAGTTTTTTCTCAAAAGAGAGAGAGAGAGAGAGAGAGGACTTCCACAAGAGAACTATTGAATATGAAAATGTAATGATGAATGAATATGGTAATATCAAGAGAACAACGCACGGCTGGATGGCTAGCAAACCACGTATGTCAAGTCAATAACAGTTTTGGTCATGCTTCCAAAGATTCATATTGGAATTCTTTTTTTTTTTTTTGGAGAAACGATACATATTGGAATTCAAGGACACCTATCTGGCAATAATAATAAATTAATAGCTTACCATCATTGATTTTTTTTTTTTTTTTTTTATACAAGATAAAAATTTTACTCTAATCTAATTTAAGTATATATGTGCGTAAAACTCTCTCCTGGAGATTTGAACCTCGGCCCTTGCCCCCCACATTCCACAAGCACTTGTAGCGTAACTACCGCACCAAGAGTATGCAGTGATACATTGAAATTTGAAAGCCCTTGCCCTCCACATTCCACAAGCACTTATACTTGTAGGGTGACTACCGCACTAAGAGTGCGCAATGATACGTTGAAATTTGAAAGCTACTAAAGTAGCCTTATAAAATTAAGTATAGGCACTAATCAAAGGTGAAATTTAATACAAGACAAACATTGACAGACAACCTTAACATATTTAATATTGAATTTCTAGAAGTGAGCATAATTTACTAATTCATTAATTAATTCCTTTTTCAATTGTCTTGTTTAAAACACCCAACTTTGAAGGAAACATATTTAATGCATTGTCTTTCAAAAGATTTTGAAACTACTATCTTTAATATAAATTAAAGTAAATTAAGACCCCTCTAAAATTTATAAGATATTTTCTATACCATTTTTTTAGAGTGTTCAACCTATTGCGTCCACTTTTGATAATAACTCTTTATCATCAGACCATGACCCTAATCGATTTTTCGTGTAGGCGGAAATTGAAATCCATATTTCTTATTCAACTATTAGAGACTTTACTAATTGAGCTAATTGAAACCCACAAATATACATGACTTGTCAAACCTTGGTTATAATACTCAACTCCTCCATTATTCGTATGTACTAGTCTCAAACCCTTTGCAATGCATGTGAAAAGTCAATTTTTTAAATATATAAAATACATGTTTAATTTTAAAAAAGTATTTGTCGAATTGTGAGCTATGCCATTCTACTGCAAAATCAATTGGTGATGAGGAAGACACACTCAAATCACTTATGGCTTTTAACATCACACCACACAAACCTATTTTTTAGTGTGATTGTAGGGAGTCAACAATCCCTCCCTCACAATGACACTCTCATGACTCGAATCCATAACATTGGCTCTAATAACATTTGTTGGACCGTGAGCTATGTCATTCCACCTTAAAACTAATTGGTGATGAGGATGGCACACTCAAATCATTTATAGCTTTCGATATCACACCATGCGAGCCTATTTTTAAAGTGGTTGTAGGGAGTCGAATTGTGATCCCCTAATAGTAATAATAAATAAAATTTTAAATTATATAAATCACATAATAGAGTATATAACTTAGTTAAAAATTTGTTTAGAAAATATAACACTTGATTTATTTCGAATTTGTTTAGTACTTGGTTACTGAAACAAAAGATTGGGATAAGTATCATAAAGTAACTCCATTTCATATCACCGATATCCTACATTAACTTAAAAGTTTAAAATATTTGCATGCCAAGTGCAGTGTAACTCAGTTTGTGATTGGGATAAGTATCATAAAGTAATTCCATTTCATATCATTGATATCCTACATTAACTTAAAAGTTTGAAATATTTGCATGCCAAGTGTAGTGTAACTCAATTTGTCAACATCTCTTAATGTTTCAATAGAGGCATTCAAAGCTCAAATCTCCCTTTTTTTAACTATTGAACTAAAACAAAAACAAAATAAAGCCAAACATTTTCTTCCTGGGAGGTATATCTAACACCTAGGACGGATGAGTACTAATATAGTAATATGTGCAGTGTCATTGAGTAATCATACAAAAGGAGAGAGAGGGAAAAATCTTTAATAAACAAAGAAACCAACAAAAAATTAAGAAATGTGCAATACCAATTACCAAACTGAAAGCTCACTTAGTGTGTAAACACCAGTGAATGTTTAGACTTCCAAATTCAAAATAACCAACAAAAGCTTATACTCAAACAATAGATGTGTGGAATGATAAGTACAAGCAAAAACCCAAATATTTAAAAAACTTTAAACCATAAATAATCATAGCACAACAACAATTAAAAGGCAAAAGTAAGGGTTAGAGAGATGCTAACACAAAGATAGCACCAATACGTGTTATCAAAGAGGAAACCGAAGAACTCGGTGAAAAATCTCTTCGCTGTCCTCTAAGCGGAAAAATGATCCACTAAAGTATAAAGTTGGGATACACGAATAGTAATAAACCCTCCAAGCCTAATCTACCCAATGCATCTAGGCCTTCCAAACTTCTTGCTCCAACAAGGTTAAGCCTAATCATGTCTTCTTTAGCTTTCTGGATCCCACAATAAGCCCATTGCATCAATCAAATGAATTGGTCCTCCTTGAACTACTTCCCAAACACCAAATAATCTCCTCTCACAGATATAGGTATGGTGAGATAAGGATTTGGCTAATGAACCTCTCAAGGATATGTCAATGGAGAGGGTGAGAGTAGAGGAATTTGAGATTCAAAGGTGTAAGATTGTGGATGAGTCAATCTTATTTTTCTCAAGGGTTTCTCTCGCAAAATTCTCTCTGGAAGCTCTCTACATTTCGTGGGTATAAGGGTATTTATAGTAAGGTATGAGAAGGAACGCGAAAAGTCATTTTTTGGCATAACAGGGGGTTCTGGCAACTGACTCACGACTAAGACTAGTCGTGAGTTTTAATCGCGAAATAACTGCCTGGCCAGACTACACTTTTTGCGACTAGTTAGAGAAGACAAAACATGCGATTTTTACAACTGAACTGACTCGCGAGCAACTCACAAAACCGAGTCGCAAAAAACCCTTGAACAAAATTTTGAAATTTTTTTCTAAAGTCTTTTTCGCGACTAAAAGATCCACCCGTGAGTAGGTCGTGAAACCTTCTGTGTAAACTCGTGATTGGAGCTTCCACTTGCGACCTAGTCGCGTAAATGAGTCGCGAAAAAGACCAAAACCTAGAAATTTTGAAAATTTTTCTAAGTGATTTTAGTGACTAGGGGACTCACTCACCAGAGAGTCACGAAAGCTTCTAAGTAAGCTCGCAACTAAGGCCTCGCAACTAGCATGACCTGTGAGTGAGTTGCCAAAACAGAGTTGTACAAAAATTTTAGATTTTCTGAAATTTTTCAAAACAAAAATACTTTCTAGAAACAACTAGAATACTCAAACATATTTTGTATTTGATCAACATATGATTGAGTAAGTACAACATATTTAATCAAGTATAATCGCACAAATGAATAAAACATCTATTGATCATATACATGTGTGATGTGGGTGGGTACCAAATGTGAGATAGTCCTTAGTCTAACATGAAGCTTCAATAATCAATTCAACCAAGACTTACACAATTAGTACTAAGTAAAGTGACCAATCTCAATTATAGAAATGAGCTTATATGACCTCCCACATAAACTTGATTAGAGGTCTTTGAAGCTTTTCATTTGGCTTCTTACAATTCAATACATCTCATTTTAAAATCGATACTTGAAATTTTTGATATTTCATAATGATGAACAAGCCTTTGGCTTTTTGGGCACCTTACATCTTAATACAAGTCGTTTTTACTTTTTTCTAGTCAAATACTAGTATGTGTGATAACTTTTGCAGCTCATTATCTCTTTTCAAGATTTGACATTTGTTGAGCTATAGAGCAAAAACATAAAAGAGTAGGAAGATATATAGACACAAGTCTATGCATGTTTCAAGATCAACAAAACTATTGGCTTATCATTTATGACAAAGTTGAAGATCTATTTACAATAGTCACATAGATATCAAGATTTTCTCATAAATACACAAAGCCATTGTATGGAGGTATAAGGCTAAACATGCATGTGACAAAACAAAATAATGCCAATTAAACTTTTTGGATTTTCTACTTTTTATGTGTTTTTGAATTTTTACATAAAGCAAGAAAAGATTGATAAAAAAAAGAAAACATTCAAAGCTTTAAAAACAACAAAAACAGTAAAAACATGCTAGAATGAATAACATAAGCATACAATCAACAATGTCACAACATATTGAAAGAATTGATGCATGGACATGTTCTAATACTTATGCATGAGTACCCTTTTTCATCCACATGGCACGTGCATTTAGGGCGATATCCTTAGAGGATTTGGTACTTGAGTTGCGATTCTCAAACCTGAGAGTGAAGTTTGCCAAACACGAAGTGATGGTGTCTATCATCTTCATCACCTCACCAACACTGGGATCCACTTCTCACCCTTTAGATTGCTTAGGGTTCCAACTCCCCTTTTCTTACCTTCTTTGCCTTTGAGGACCAGTATTCTTCAAGGCTTGAAGTTTATGGAAATTTGGCCTAGTGTGTCCTTGGATTCCACAATGGTGGCAAAACTGTTGAGTTTGAGGACCTCTTTGTGCCTTCAAAAGAGACTTTCCTTTTGTCTTTAGTTTGGCCACAAATGGATTTGAAGGCTTTGTCAACACCTTTTGAGCAATCACATTTGGCTTTTTTAACTACATTTAGCTTCTTCTCAACCTTCACTTTCTCAGCAAGTGGATTTGGTACCATTGGTTCCTTGGCTTTCACAAACTTCATCTCCTTAGAGACATTAGCGCTTGAGCTACTTTCTTCTGTATATCCCAAGCCACTTCTATAGGAAGAGGGCTTTTGACAAGCAAGCACCTCAACAAGTTTCTTTAAAGCCACCTGATCCACTTTGGCATTGGCTTGAATAACTTCAAGCTCAAGAAACTTGATCCTAGAATAGGCATTCTTTTCCTCTTCGTTCAACGCCTTAACTTCGCATTTTGTCTCTTTATACCTCATAAGTATGCTCTTGTAAGATTGTTCAGCTTTCTTCATTTTTTTTTTATGGCTACTTTAGCCACTCTAGCATACTCTCTGGTCTTTTGAAGAGGGGAATTATAGGATTCTTGCAATCCCCTTGCTTCTTCATCTTCATTGTCGGATTCCTCTCCAACCCCCCATAGACTCTACTTCGGTGTGCTCACCGAGCTTTTCCACTAGGGTGCTCAAATCATCCGAAGAGTCCACGGGTGCAATAGTAATAAAGGCATTGTAGTTTCCATGTCCATCACAACTATCTTCTAAATCCGAGTTGGAGTTGTCTGAGTCACTAAGGGTAGTAGCAAATACTTTACCCTTTGCCTTCAAGTAAGTGGGGCATTCTTTCTTCACATGGTCATGCCCTTTACATTCATAGCACGTGACTGCTTGAGATGAAGAGGATTCTTTGGAGTCCTTCTTCTTGAAGTCCTTCTTATCCCTTTTGAAATTTGAGAATTTGCCTTTCTCAAAATTCTTTCCATCATTCTTGAATTTTAAGAACTTACGAAAGTTCTTTGCAAGGTACGCCACCTCCTTTTCAACCTCATCCTCATCCGAGAAATCTTGAGCTTTGACTCTCTCATTGATTGTCTTGAGAGCAAGAGATTTGCTCTTCCTTTGTGGTGGTAGATATAGCTCATAAGTTTGAAGAGAACCAATGAGTTCTTGAATTTTGATCTCATCAAGGTCTTTACTCTCTTCAATTGTGGTGACCTTGGCACGAAAACTCTCCAGAAATGATCGTAGAATCTTCCTAACAACCTTGGAGTCCTCCAGTTTTTCAGCCAAGTTGAATTTTCCAATTACCACTTCATTCAACTTCCCATAAAAGGAATTGAATGATTCATCTTCGCTCATTTTTAGTTCTTCAAAGCTAGTGGTGAGCATTTGTAACTTGGTGTCTTTTACCTTCTTGGTACCATCATATGTGGTCTCCAAGATTTGCCGTGCTTCCTTGGCAATTGTCACATGGGAGATCCTATGGAATTCATTGGGTGAGACACTACAAAAAATAGCATTTAAAGCTTTACTATTAGCATTGGCCGCTACGAAGGCTACCTTATTCCAAGTGGATTTGGATGCCTCTGGCCTAGTCCATCCGATCTCAATAGCGCCCCAAACGCTCTCATTAATAGAGCACAAGAATGCACGCATACACACTTTCCAAAATGAGTAGTTACTTCCATCAAAGAAGGGAGGTGCATTTAGGGATTGAGATCTATCCATCTGAGGGTCAAGGATCACACTTAGGATATAGAAATCCGAAAAAGTGTACCCGCTCTAATACCAATTAAAAGCTCACTTAGTGTGTAAAACACTAGTGAATGTTTAGACCCCTAAATTCAAAATAACCAACACAAGCAAAAACTCAAATAAATAAACAACTCTAAACCATAAATAATCACAGCATAGCAGCAATTAAAAGGCAAGAGTAAGGGTTAGAGAGATGCAAGTACAAAGATAACACTAGCACGTGTTATCAAAGTGGAAACCGAAGAACTCGGCGAAAAACCTCTCCGCCGCCCTCCAAGCGGAGAAATGATTCACTAAAGAATAAAGTTGGGATACACAAATAGCAATAGACTCTCCAAGCCTAATCTACCCAATGCATCTAAGCCCTCCAAGCTTCTTGCTCCAACAAGGTTAAGCTTAATCGTGTTTTCTTTAGCTTTCTGGATCCCTTAATAAGCCCATCGCATCAACAAAATGAATTGGTCTTCTCTGAACTGCTTCCCAAACACCAAATAACCTCTTCATAGATATGGGTATGGTGAAATAATGATTTGACTAATGAACCTCTTAAGGATAAGACAATGGAGAAGGTGAGAGTAGAGGAATTTGAGATTCAAAGGTGTAAGATTATGGATGAGTCAATCTTGTTTTTCTTTAGGGTTTCTCTCTCAAAATTCTCTCTAGAAGCTCTCTACATTTCATGGGTATAAGGGTATTTATAGTAGGGTATGAGAAGGAATGTGAAAAGTCATTTTTCTACATAACAGGAGGTTCTAGCGACTGACTTGCGACTAGGACTAGTCGCAAGTTTCAGTCGCAAAAAAAATTGCCTGGCTAGACTATATGCTTTGTCCTGTAGTGCTCTAGCTGTCATGACCCTTCAGCTTCTTGCATGCTTCACATGTGTGGCATTCTAGCAAGTCACCAATCGCGAGCCACTCGCGAGATCCAGTCATGAGAACGCTTTTGACTGCACACACACTTGAATTCTTCACACTCTCTCACACACAACCCTTACATGATTCCCACCTATATACAAGGTATCTAATTGCTGAAATACAAGCTAATTTGGCATGAAATAAAGCCAACAAATGGTTGAATAAATTCAACCTTACAAAACTTATGAAATCCAAATAAGCCTCTATTTAAGTATTAACAAACCGTCAATAGAAACAAACACAAAAGTATTGTTTCTTAATACATTATATTGCAATTGTTTATAAAAAAGGAACTATGGGTGTGTCTATTGTTGGGTAAACATAAAATTATTTTGTTTAAAATTTTTTAAAGGACTGTGTTGTTTGTTTTGTATAAGGGTCTTGCTATTCAGTGGCTGCTCTAGGATTTTTTTTTAGGTCAAGAAATATAAATTATATAAAATCTAATAAAAAGAGAACTTTATATATTGAAAAAAAAACCACACCCAAATACATTAAGTCTTATAATATCCTTCTATAAGTTTTGTTTTGTTTTTTGAATGTGTTGCTTTATCAATACATTTAGTAAAACATTTCTTGGACTTTTTATTTTTGTTTGTAAGGGCCTAAGATATTTTTCAGGGAACCAAAGTTTGGCTAAATATAAACAAATTAACATGAGTACATATTTTAAAAATCTAACTATTGAATTGCATATTCTTTATGTTCTTAACACATTTCAAATTTCTTGTCAATCGAATTTGAAAGCTCAAATTTGTGCTAAAACACAAGAGCTTGTTTAGACCCTAATTTTAAATATACGGCTTAATTGCTTTTACTCTAACTTATCTAAGTGCGGAACAAGAGTAAATAAAGCGCAATCACCAGATCTACTTTCTAAGCCATAAGCAATCAAGCAAAAATAAATATAAATCTTAAAGATTAAAGGAAGAGAGATGCAAACGCAAGACAACACTAAGACGTGTTATTGAAGAGGAAACTGAAAAACTCGGCAAAAAACCTCTTCACGACCCTCCAAGTCGAAATCGATCCACTAGTAAATAAATTTGAGTACACGAATAACAAAAAACCCTCCAAGCCTAGTCTACCCAATGTACTTGAGCCCTCCAAGCACCTGTTACCAACAGACTTCTCAAAGTCTTTTCTTCACTAGCTTTCTGGATCTCGCAATACTGACCGATTGGATCTGCCAAGCCTTACCAGTTTCTTTTGGCAAATCCTAAATGCTTTCCAAACTCCAAAACACTATCTATACTCTGAATAGGTGTGGGTTGTGTTTGGGAGAGGAGAAGGAGAAGAGGCTACAATGATTTCTCACTAAAGGATGAGTTGCTCTCTCTAAAAGGTGAGTGTGTTGTGTTGTGTTGTAGAAACCTCTTTAGGGTTTTCTCTCTGAATAATAGCCTTTTTTTCTTTTGTGTGTAATGAGGGTATATATAATATGAGTGAAAGGTAAGAAAGTCACACTTAAAATCCTTCAGGCAGAGGATTTTACGTGTACCTCGCGAGATAGCCTGTCTCACTAAGTATTTGCAAAATGCAGTCTGACACTTGACTCTTCAGCTTCCAGCATGTGCTTCTCACGTGCCTTTTTCACGGAAACCTTTCTCACGAACTTCTATCGAGCTAGTCGCAAAACTACACTGATCTTTATTTCATGCTCAATTCTTCACCAACTTAGTACTAAACCCAATACAATAAAATCCCACAAAATACAAGGAAATAAATTAATGCAATTACAACACTTTTTGTCATGGAATAAAGCCAACATAAAACATAATTGTAAATCACAACTTTACAGAATTTTATTTACTATTTGATCCATAAATTTGTTTTTTTTATGTATAATTCTAGACTACAAAAACTTGAAATTTAAACATTTGATTAATAATACTGTTATTGATCTTTGATCTTCTTGAAATTTTGCAAACACGAAAGATATAAGAAGAAAATGTAATCCAATAGAGCATTTTTCAAAATTTAAATTCAAAAAAAATATATTGAGTAGAGTTGTAGCCTTAGTTTATAATCAAGTTTGTTATCAAATTTTGTCCGAAGTATAATTATGCTAGTCCTAAACAAATTTAGGTTGGTCACAATTTTTTTTAAAAGTTAAAAAAAATCATAAATTTATATAATTTGTATGCATATATATATATATATATATATATATATATATATATATATATTTATAGATCTATAATTATTGGTATAATCTAGTACATCATAATAGTCATAAGGAAACTATAAATCAACTAACACCTTTTTCGTTCATTGCCAAGAGCAAATTGGATGTTTATCTCGACGCTCTCTATCAATTTGAATGTCTTCCTACAATTTCTCTACTTCACCATCCAATTTATTATATTCAAGCCGTACTTTTTCTTCATCACAAATCTTCAAAAAATTAAAATAGTCTTCCAAATCAAGAAGCCAATCAATAAAATCCAACTTTCGCATCTCTCTATCAAAGAATGAAATTTTCTTGTATTTAGGAGCGCATCTTTGAATATATTGATTAATGTTGTTGTGAGATTATTTTCTAGTAAGAAGAGTAGCAATCACTTGCCTAATTTCGTGCATATCTTGCCGTCTCTCTTCATAAAACTATTGTATCTCTTCATGAAAGTGGAATTCAATCCTGGGGTACTACAAAAAAAATGCCTTTTAGCGACGAAGAATTTTTTACGGACCCAAAAAGCCCTCTCAAAAAATCCTATTTCTGATGGCAAAATAAAGCCATTGCAAATACTTGGTAAAATGTGAAACATTTGTGACCAACAAAAAAAGCTGTCGCAATTATGTGTTGCAGCCGTCACAAATGCTAATATTTTGGAGGGAAATTTTCCCTCCATATTATTTGTGATGGACAATTAAAATTCTCTCGCAAAAAGTGTATTTTTTGTGACGGTTAAAAATATACCGTCACTAATACTAAATTATTTGCGAGGGCCAAGATCGACCTTCACAAATAATCATTAAAATGTCAAAAATTTTGGAGGAAAATGTTCCTACCAAATTATTTCCGAGGGACAATAAAAATCCCTTGTAGAAAGTTTTTTTTTTGGTGGGTTAAAAATATGCCCTCACTAATACTATATTATTTGCAAGGACTAAGATTGGCCTTCGCAAATAATCATTAAAATATAAAATTTTTTTGGAGATAAAAGTTTTCATCAAATTATTTTCAAGGGGCAATGAAAATCCCACGTGAAAAGGATATTATTTGTGAGGGTCAATAAAATGCCCTCACTAATAATAATTATTTGTAAGGACTAAGATTGGCCTTTGCAAATTGATGTGGGATGAAAACACTGACCGTCCCTGGACGGTCATCACCTCGGCAGCCGTCCAGGAGTTATCCTCAGGATGAGGGTAACGAACAAGGCCATCCTGAGGATGATGGCGAAGCTCCATCCCTCGTCCATGGGATGCGCACAGCTTATCCCGAGAGGACTCGTCCACATAAAGATTTGTGGACGAGGATGCTACGATTGGAATTATCAGGCACACTCGACAAAGGAATTCCAGGACGAGGATATCATACTTAGGAAAATCTCCGAATATAATGTGATAATCCTTTATCCTACGCATAACTGTCATATATCCGTTGTGAAATAGAAATGTAACTCCTAAATGGTTATGGCAATTACATTTAATCCTTGTGCCTCCTCGAATCTAGGGGAGGTTCCAGTATTCAATAACCGTCTATGGGAACACTATATAAACATTGATTCGGACAAAGCAAAGGTACGTTGAACAGTTTTTCCCAAAAGATTGGAATTCCATATACCAAGAGAAAACTGACTTTACCATCGGAGGGTTCTTGGCCGGCGGTTCCGGTCACCTTTGATTGTTTTACTTTGTTTTTCAGGCCATTGGAGAGCGAGTTGTCCTTTCAAGTCCGGATCATCCAGCCTACTGATTGAATTGCCTCATCAGTTGGCGCCGTCTGTGGGAAGAAGAGAGAGACTAACAAGAGCAGAGCATACAAACACTACTCAGTCCTTTTTGGTTCAATCGTGTTTTTGTTGTAAAAAGTTACTCTATCCCAGACAAAAGCCTGAATGGTTTGAACAAGATCAAGGGCTACTAGCCCAGGCCACCAGGAGGGTAGGGATGCATCCAGCAATCCCCTTCGTGATCGCAGATCAGCACCTGTAATGCCACCGCCTTCTATTCAACACATACAATCCATGGCTGCCGCTATGGCAGAACTGACACATCAGAACCAGAAGTTGAATAGGGAGATCAACCTTAGGAGGCAGCGTCAAGAAGGGCATATGGAGGGAAGGGCCCCGAGTCAGGAAGGAGGAGGGGAAAAAGTAGAGTCCGAGAATCAGACAAGGGGTACCACTTCAAGAAGGATGCCGCACTTGGAGAGAGAAATGGACCAGATGAGGAAAGCCATGGATGAGATGAGGGAGAATATGAGGAGGGCAAACCCAGTAGACGATATGGTCCACCGAACGGACTCCCCTTTCACAACTTCCATCAACAGTCACCCTCTACCCCCAAAATTCAAAATGCCTTCTTTAGACTCGTACGATGGAAATCGCAACCCTTGCGATCACATTGCAACTTTCAAGATGACCATGCACCTGCAAGGGGTCCTAGACGAGATCATGTGCAGAGCTTTTCCCACCACACTCAAGGGACCAGCGCGAGTGTGGTTCAGTAAGATTCCCCCAAACTTGGTGGGATCATTCGAAGAGCTGAGTAAACTGTTTGTCAACAACTTCATTGGAGGACATCGTCACAAACGCTCCTCCTCTAGCCTGCTAACTATAGAACAAGGGGAAAATGAAAGTTTGCGATCCTTTATCACCCGGTTTAACAGAGAAGCCTTAACGGTGGACGAGATGAACGACAAATTATTGCTGGCTGCTTTTCACAATGGGGTCAATTCTAACTTGTTCATTCATAAGCTCTACGAGCAGGAACCACAGACTATGGCCGAGCTTGTCCATTCGGCCCATAATTTTATGAATGCTGAAGATGCTATCATAGCCAAGAAAAGAAAAAGGGCAGAACGCTCGGAAGTGGGTCACCATCGCTATCCGGATCAGGGACCTCGTCCAAAGAAAGTTCGGGTAGACGAGAGGAAAGATAAGGATAGTAAGAAGGCGAGTTCCTAGGAATCAGCAATACACCCCCCCTGACTATGCCACTAGAGCAGGTTCTTATGCAGATCAAGGACGATCCGTCCTTGAAGTGGCCGGATAAAATGAAGGGAGACCCCAACAAGCGTAACAGGAGCAAGTACTGTCGCTTTCACAAAGACCACGGGCATGACACGGACGAATGTTTTGACTTGAAACAGCAGATAGAAAATCTCATTAGACAAGGAAAACTGAGGAATTTCCTTGGACGAGACCAAAGAGATGAGAAAATGAAAGCTAAGGTGGAAGAATCATCACGACCCCCACTAGGAGAAATAAGGGTGATCATAGGAGGAAACTTGACGGCGCAATCATCCAAGTCAAGAAAGACATATCTGAAGGCGGTGCAGAACATCCAGTTGTCTGGACGGCCTAAGACCGGGGAAGTAGACCAGCATGCCGTTACGTTCACGGACGAGGAAGCAGGACGACTTCATCACCCACATGATGACGCGATAGTCATCACTCTACTTATCTCTGACTACATGACCAGAAGGGTGTTGATAGACAATGGCAGCTCTGCAGACATCCTCTACTACCCCGCATTCCAACAAATGAGGTTAGGACGAGATCAGCTTCGACCAGTAAACTCGCTGTTGGTAGGATTCGGAGGAATGAAGGTGCAACCGGTGGGTACCATCACATTACCAGTGGTTGTTGGAACATATCCGCAGCAGATAACCAAGGAGGTAAATTTTCTTGTTGTCGATTGTGCGTCGTCATATAATGCAATTATTGGGAGACCAACTTTGAATAGTTGGAAGGCGGTAACCTCTACTTACCACCTGTCCATCAAATTTCCAACTGAGCATGGGGTAGGCCACGTACAAGGGGATCAGTTGGCTGCCAGAGAATGCTATTTGGCTATGCTAGCAATGGATGAGCACATGCAGGCAATGAGTATAGACGGACGAAGAATCGCGGCGGAACCCACTGAAGCACTAGAGGACATCCCTTTGGACGATAACCAGCCTGAGAAGTATACTAGAGTTGGGGCGAGCATGGAAGAGGGGGCAAAGTGCGCTTTGATCCAGTTTTTGAAGAAAAACCTTGATGTCTTTGCATGGAGTCAGGAGGACATGCTTGGCATTGATCCGAGTGTCATTACTCATAGCCTGAGCGTGTGTCCCTATTCGAAACCAGTGCGTCAGAAGAAAAGAGTTTTCGCTCCCGAGCGAGAAAATGCCATTAAGGAAGAGGTGCAGAAGTTGGTCGCCGCGAAGTTCATCCGAGAAGTTCATTACCCAGATTGGTTGGCAAACGTGGTCATGGTCAAGAAAGCTAATGGCAAGTGGCGAATGTGCATGGACTTCACTGATCTAAACAAAGCTTGCCCCAAGGATAGCTACCCATTGCCACGCATTGACCAGTTAGTGGACTCGACGGCAGGTCACAGGATACTTAGCTTCATGGATGCTTTCTCAGGTTATAACCAGATTCAGATGAATGAAGCGGATCAGGAGAAGACCTCATTCATCACAAGCCAAGGGTTGTATTGCTACAAGGTAATGCCCTTCGGTTTGAAGAACGCGAGGGCGACCTACCAAAGGCTGGTTAACCATATGTTCCATCCTCAAATCAGGCAGAATGTGGAGGTTTATGTGGATGACATGCTGGTGAAGAGCCAGGACGAGGATAAACATCTGGATGACCTTCAAGAGACTTTTGATACGTTGCGACGGTACAACATGAAATTAAATCTGAGCAAGTGTGCTTTCGGGGTTTCGTCGGGGAAATTCTTGGGGTTTATGGTGTTGCACAGGGGAATTGAGGCGAATCCAGATAAAATCCAGGCAATACTGAACATGGAGCCACCGAAAAATATCAAAGAGGTCCTGTCTCTCACTGGACGAGTCACCGCCCTCAACAGGTTTGTATCAAAAGCTACTGACAAATGTTTACCATTCTTTAAAGTCCTTAGGAAGGCTTTTGCATGGACGGACGAGTGTCAACAGGCCTTCTAAGACTTGAAGACGTATCTCATAACGGCACCACTGTTGAGTCTGTCTGTACCTGGGGAAGAGTTATACCTGTATTTGGCAGTGTCCCCACACGTAGTAAGCTCAGCGTTAGTCAGAGAAGAGGGGAGAGTCCAGAAACCGGTCTATTACACAAGCCACGCGATGAGAGGGGCAGAAGGACGATACCCGATGATGGAGAAACTAGCCTTCGCATTAATCACGGCTTCCAGGAAGCTGAGACATTATTTTCAGGCACACGTCATCAACGTCCTAACAGACCATCCCATAAAGAAGGCGATGAGCAAGTTGGAAGCTGCTGGACGGCTAGTGCAGTGGGCTGTTAAGCTCAGCGAATTTGATGTCAGATACCTCCCAAGGAGTACGATAAAAGCGCAGGCGTTGGTAGATTTCATCGCAGAATTCACCCCCAGCCAGGACGACCTGAACAAGGATGAAGGAAATGAAATGTGGGTGGTCAATGTAGACAAATCGTCCACACTGTATGCAGGAGGGATTGGAATTGTACTGAAGTCCCCTGAGGGTGACAGGCTGGAGTATGCGGCCCATTTGCAATATCCAACTACCAACAACGAGGCTGAGTACGAGGCTCTACTTAAGGGATTGGAATTAGCCAAGTCCTTAGGGGTGGAGTCGCTAACAATCAGAGGAGACTCTCAACTGGTCATTAACAAGTGAATGGGATGTGTGATGTTAAGGAAGATCAAATGAAGAAATACCTCAACAAAGTGAAACGCCTTGCACGAAAATTTTCAGCCATAAGTTTTATTCAACTTCCCAGGGAGGAAAATGCGGAAGCGGACGCCTTGGCAAAAGCCGTTTCGGCAGGGGTCATAGACGAGTACAACAACATCCAATATATGTCGAGCATAGACATCCCTGACATACAGCAGATAGGAGGAGGAGAGAATTGGATGAGTCCGATAATGATTTATCTTAAAGATGGAAGGCTTCCAGAAGACAAGGACGAAGCGAGAAAGTTAAGGGCCAGGTCAGCCAAGTATGTCTTCATAAATGAAGTGCTGTACAAGCGAGGTTTTTCCCAACCTTACTTAAGATGCTTGGCTCCTGATGAGTCAAACTATGTTCTAAGGGAAGTTCATAAAGGATCATGTGGAAATCGTTCATAAAGGTCGCTAGTCCATAAAATCGTCCGCGTCGGCTACTATTGGCCTACAATGCAGGCAGATGCTAAAGCTTATGTCAAGGTATGTGACCAATGCCAGCACTATAGCAATGTGCCTAGACAGCCGTCAGAATACCAAACCCCAATGATGGCCCCATGACCCTTCGCATAGTGGGGGCTGGATATCCTAGGCCCTTTTCTCATGGGAATCCGGCAAATGAAGTTTTTGGTGGTAGGAATCGACTACTTTACCAAGTGGGTGGAAGCCGAGCCTCTTGCAGTAATCACTCAGCAGAATGTGAAAAATTTTGTGTGGAAGAACATTCTATGCAGGTTCGGAGTACCTAGGGTATTGGTATCTGACAACGGACGTCAATTTGACAATGCGCCCTTCAGGGACTTTTGCAATCATTTCGGGATCAAGAATCACTATTCCTCACCCTCCCATCCACAGGCAAATGGACAAGCAGAAGTAGCCAACCGATCCCTGCTGAAAATCATCAAGACTCGGCTCGAGGGAGCAAAAGGGATATGGCCAGACGAGTTACCAGGTGTTCTTTGGGCCTACAAGACAACTGCACGAACTCCGACAAGAGAGACCCCTTTTAAACTAGCCTATGGTAGTGAAGCTGTCATACCAACAGAGGTTCATATGGCAAGTCACCGAGTGATGGAGTACCAGGAGAAAGACAATGAGGAACAACTTCGTCTTGACCTCGATCTTATTGACGAGGTAAGAATGGATGCGGAGCAACGGACGGCAAGGTACAAAAATCTTATGGCTAGACAGCATGACGCCATGGTAAAACCCAGACGGTTCGGCGTGGGGGACCTTGTTCTCAAAAAGGTCTCCTTGGCAACTAGGAGTCCAGCTCATGGAAAACTGGGACCCAATTGGGAAGGACCCTACAGGATAATTAACTGCAAGAGGCAAGGGTCCTACTACCTGGAAGCCCTGGACGGGCGGAAGTTAGAGCATCCGTGGAACATCTTAAGAGATACTATCAGTGATAAGCAGGGACGAGGGAAGTCAGTGGCAAAGTTACGGCTATGATTTGTGTGGTTGCTTATATTTGTGTTTGCTTATATTTGCTGCTGTATTTTTACTACTATTATGGTGTGCTACGAATAAAAGTGCACTAGTCCTTAAACTTTTGCACTACTTACAGACCAGCTTACGAAAGACGAGGCTATGTACTTAAGTATCTTAATAAGGCACTAGCTTATAGGCATGTGCCATGTTTGTGAAGAATGTTCATGTAATAATATGGTTTGAGTTTCTTATATATTTGATGCATAGATTTAGTTTCCATAATAATATCCACAGAAGGGGAAAAGCCTAAGACGAATTGAAAAAGTTCGGACGCAGAAATGCTCGTCCAAAGCTTTCCTTTAAAAAGGATAAAGCAAAAAGAAAGAAGCCAAGGCCTTCTCGTCCAAAGCTTTCCTTTAAAAAGGATAAAGCAAAAAGAAAGAAGCCAAGGCCTTCTCGTCCAAAGCTTTCCTTTAAAAAGGATAAAGCAAGAGAAAGAAGCCAAGGACTGCTCATCCAAAGCTTTCCTTTAAAAAGGATAAAGCAAAAGGAAAAAGGTCAAGGCCCACTCGTCTAAGAAAGAAAAGTAAGCCTTAAGGTATAGCATTCCAGAGACGAGCACTCGTCAAGACGAGAAAACATAAACATTATAAACTACTTTCGAGAAGGCAAATAATAATTGTCTAAAGGACAGGCAAAAGTAATGCAGTCATCATCATTGTCCTAAGTGGGTCGTCCATAAAAAGATTGTAGACGGTCATTCAACACTTAGAGCATTGTTTAAAAGACAATTGCATAAATGATAACAAACAAAGAAGATATTCTTTAACCTAAAAAGGGTAGACGGCCACCGTCCAAAAACCATTATAAAATAAGCATTAAAAGGCATTGTTCATAAACTCGTCTAGAACACTCTAGACGAGGCAATTGTACTGGAATACATTTCAAATTCTTAAATACATTTTAAATAAAAAAGAAAGAAAGAAAAGAAAGCTAAGTGACAATGACAATTGGTTAAAAGCATAAACATCTTCTTCAAGAGGAAGGGGCATCAGCGTTGGGGTCGTCCTGGGCTGGTCTGGTGGAAGCATCGTCCTCGATGTTGACATCATCTGAGCCTGTTTGGACGAGAGAACTTGTAGCAGCAGCAAGGTTGAGTTTAATGATGCTAAAGTCAACTTCAGGAAAGCTGTCCATAGCGTCCATCCTAAAATCCTCAAACCCTGCTGCGTAGTTTGTGTCCATCAGGTCAGTAAACTCTTTGGACGCCTTGAATTCCTCCACTGCCTCGTCTTTAGCTTTCTTAAGAAGAAGACTCAGCTCGTCATTCTCCCTTTGAAGAAGCTCCAGACGGTCATCCTTCTTGGCAGCGTCGGACTTCAGCTCCCTCACCAAAGCTTTCAACTCCTCAGCCTCGTCCTTGGCCTTGTTCGCCACCTCCACCCACGTCCTACAGTCATTCTTGATCTCTTCTTTTCTTTTCTCTAGAAGGATCCTCGTCCTGTCCATCTCTGTGGCCTGCCTGGACATAGCTATGAACTTTGACATTGCCTACATGGAAGAATAGAAAGTTCAGAAGATAGAATGGGCAAACATGGATAAACCAAGACGAGGAAAAATGCTCACCTTGAAGAGATCGTGGACGCCGGAGTGCTCGAACTGTTTCAAGGACATGTCGTAGCATGCAGCTACGTCCTCGCCTTTCACAGCCTCTTGGAATGGTTCCCAAGCCAGATCCTCATTCTCCAATAAATTGGTAGAAATCCTTCGAGGCTGGGACGAGTCAAGAGCAGGAGACTTGGACGGAGTGACACTAAGGGGCGTGGACGAGTCTACGTCAACGACCAGGACGGGCGGCTAGGAAGGAGGATCAGGCCTAGCAGTTTCAAGCCTGGACTGAAGGAAAAAATTCTGGTTTTGTATCTCATACAAAACCCACAGCGGAAGCGACGAACTAGGATCTATTTCATTTATGATTGATAACGTGCACTATGTAAATTTCAGAATTTAAGAACAAGATAGCGTACCTTGGTGTGGAGAAATTCAAAACAAAGATTAGAAGCACTTGGGAACACTTTTAATCTTCACTCCAATTCCACTTTACGCCCAAGATGTGTGGTCTCTCAATCAGTTTTTCAAAGGGAGAATGAAAGTGTGTCTCACACTCTCTCACACACCGTTTCTTTTTCTTTTCTAAAAACTTCTTATAAAAATTCTGTATGTTTCTCCCTTTATAACTAACTGATTATCTAATTGGGCTGGCCTATTGGGCCTTTCCAATTGGGTTTTAGTGTGTGGCTTGGAGTGGGACCAAAAGGGACCAATAAGACACTAGCTCCAATGGGCTTTGGGCTTTTCCGTCAACTCTTGACAAGTCCAAAGTTACCATTAATTATATTTAATACCACTATATAAATATAATTGCACTCTAGGCCTTATTAATAAATTATATCCCAAGACTTTATTATACACGTAACCCCTTCATAAAATATTCGTAGTAACACAAAGTCACAAACATAGACTGCCACTTTGTAAATTACTACATCTTATCCTTGAGTACCCGGTTTAATTCTTTAAAGTTATTCATTATATATTTATGAAATCCAATTTCATAAATATATATACTTTAGTAATTTCTTACTAAAGTGGTTAGGCCTAACTCTCTGAATAACTGAAACCATTAAACTTATCTCAAGGGAATATTTTATATCTCCATCAAGAGACTATGAATTCCATCTTGAGAATATATGTTCCATCAACACTAAATGTGGCTGCCCAACATACTGAGGTTTTGACCGTCACTTCAGATCTCACTCCTGATATATCAAAGCAACCTACACTTCATGATCATGTCCATTATTCTCTCAGGATTAAGAGTTCATGCAAATAGAAGTCGTGAGATTCATTATTCATTTGACAGTCATTAGGAGAATAATAAATCTCACAGCGATCCTGTTCAATCTGTTTTAACCCTTAAAACATATCAACATATCAACTAGAAGTCTCCACTTCCATGATCAAGACAAATCATCGTAGTTGACACGTTATAGTCTTCGCAGATGAAATGCCCAATTTTATCACCGATTACGAACTATAAATTCTGAGTTTACAAAGAGCTTGTGATTTACATCTTCTGTGACTTTTCACATAAATCACATACAATGCATCTCATGGACTATATGATAATGTCTTATATTCATGTTACCATTATTTTAGATAATAATAAAATAACTTTATCAATCACAATATTAAGTCATACATCATGTCTTACATAATGTCATACATAATATCATACATAGCATCATACAATAAGATTTAAGGGCACTAATCCTAACATGGACGACCCAGACTTAGCCTTCTTCCCTCGACGACTTGGCAAGCTAGCCAAGTCCACATGCTTGGACAAGCTTTTCCTTTTTTCTCCAGAAACAAGACGAGGCTGGGGTTGAGGTTCAGATCTAGCTGCCTCGTCGACCACTTCCTTCCCTTGTTTCCCTTCATGGTTGCCATTCCTAAAAAATAAATAAATAAATAAATAAAATAATAAATAATAATAATAATAATAATAATAATAATAATAATAATAATAATAATAATAATAATAATAATAATAATAATAATAATAAAACAAAAATGAAAAACACATATCTTAAAAGGAGCACTCACGTCTACGGGTAGTTAACTCGTGTGCTAAAGCTTCGACGGACGGTTTAGGGCCGAGTCCCCACTTGTGTAGACGCTTAAGGGTCACTAACAAGTGAAAGTCTCATTTAGAATGTAGACGGGCCCTGTGGACGCGATCTCGGTGGAACTTGCTCAAAGAAGGTCGTCCAACGGCTGGAAAGGGAAGAAAAAAGTTATGGTTAGACCATCGTCCAAAGAGAAAGTATAATAAAAAGAAAAAAAAAATGAAGAGCATAACATACCTTCTGGACGAAGGTTCCCTATGTCTCCAGTATAAGGAGCAAAAGAGTCTCTACCAACCTCAACGGGATGCCCCGCCCAGAAACCAGAGATGAAGAAATATTCTGTCTTCCAGTTTTCGTCAAACGAGGGCAAAGACTTAATCAGTCTACAGTCATTGCCCCTGGCTGTGAACTGATGGAAGCCTCGAGATTGATTTATCTTGGAGGGTTTATAGCAGTACAAGAACTCGTCCACGGTGATAGGACGGTCCCCGTCAAACACCTCCATCCACAAGACTTGCATGGAGACAATTAGTCTCCATGCGTTGGGGTTAAGCTGACACACTCCCAAGCCCAGCCTAGTGAGTAATTCCCTAGCAAAGGCATTCAAAGGAAGTCTAAGCCCCCTAACAGATAAGCTTCATAAACACCTATTCCAAAACGAGGCTGGCAACACCATTCACCTCGGACAGCTAACCTAGGGTTTAGATCATCAGGAATTTGAAACCAACTCCTAAGGGCATCTAACCTTCTCTCATCCGTCCTAGAAGTAACCTCTAGAGCATAACTATAAACGGTTTCCCGCTCGTCCAAAGGGGAAGACGCGGGGAGCTCGTTGAGGTGTCAGCCCCAGAGGCTGTCCTCGTCCTAAGATTCTCTTGAAAGGTTTCTACAAGAATTCCAAGAACACCAGATGTGTATTCCTCAGTTGTGTGACCACTACTACTACTGACATTACTGGAGGTGTCATAGCTAGAATCGTCGTGATACTCATCTATGGCCTTGACCACACTGTCGCTAGACGAACAGGAGGCCATCGAAAACGTTCTAACACTTAAAAAGGAAAGCTAGAATAAGTGTAGAGAGATTACCTGGCTCTAGGCGAGGGACACTAAGGACGATGAGGATATTCTTAGACGAAGCGACGGACGAGAGTGTCAAAGCAGAAAATTTGAAAAAGTGAAAGGGGCATGAGAGGGAAACCACTATTTATAGGCAGAAAAGTCTCGGTAACCGCAACAACGGAACCAACTAAAAGGTGACATGTGGCGCATGCCTCGAAGGAGTAAAAATAGATGACTGACCCCCTATGGATGTGCGACACGTAGTGCATAAAAAAAAATTTTAAAAAAGAAGAAGGGAGGAACTCGTCCTAAAATCTGTCGATACGTTGCATAACTCCTGGACGAGGGGCAATTGATGTGGGACGAAAACACTGACCGTCGCTGGATGGTCATCACCTTGGCAGCCGTCTAGGAGTTATCCTCAGGACGAGGGTAACGGACAAGGCCGTCCTGAGGATGATGGCGAAGCTCCATCCCTCGTCCATGGGATGCGCACAGCTTATCCCGAGAGGACTCGTCCACATAAAGATTTGTGGACGAGGATGCTACGATTGGAATTATCAAGCACACTCGACGAAGGAATTCCAGGACGAGGATATCGTACTTAGGAAAATCTCCGAATATAATGTGATAATCCCTTATCCTACGCATAACTGTCATATATCCGTTGTGAAATAGAAATGTAACTCCTAAACGGTTATGGCAATTACATTTAATCCTTGTGCCTCCTCGAATCTAGGGGAGGTTCCAGTAGTCAATAACCGTCTATGGGAACACTATATAAACACTGATTCGGACAAAGCAAAGGTACGTTGAACAGTTTTTCCCAAAAGATTGGAATTCTATATACCAAGAGAAAACTGATTTTACCATCGGAGGGTTCTTGGCCGGCGGTTCCGGTCACCTTTGATTGTTTTACTTTGTTTTTCAGGCCATTGGAGAGCGAGTTGTCCTTTCAAGTCCGGATCATCCAGCCTACTGATTGAATTTCCTCATCACAAATAATCATTAAAATATCAAAACTTTTGGAGGAAATTTTTTCCCTCCATACTTTTTGCTAGGGACAATAGAATTTCCTCACAAAAAAATGTATTATTTGTGATGGTTAAAAATATACACCCACTAATAATAAATCATTTTAATGACCAAGATTAGCCTTTCAAATTAATCATTAGAATATCAAATTATAAATTAATGCTTCTCATAACACATTTACCAAACATTTATTCATTGTAGTTTTTAAAAAATTAATAAGTAAAATTATTAGATGTGAAGCTATAACTTAAAACAAAAATAATATTTCAAATGCATACCTACCGAATTGATTAAAAATGGCTAAGACAACCAAAATCGATTGGAATTTGAGTCAAAGTGGAACAAAGGGGGTTAAGTGTATTGGTTTAGTGACTAGAATGAAATATTTTGTTAAATTAAACTGAAATAGAACTAAATGATTACTATGTTTCTAGTAATATGTTTTTTCTAATTAATATAATAGACTAGTTGAAAATATTTTTCTACAAAAGATTCAAGATAAATTTATGCCTGGTAATAATTTGCCCATGTAATAAAGGGTAAATTTTAGGTACAATTTTTTAGGTGTAGTACATTAGGTTTTTTTTTTCAAAACCTTGGGGCATTTGAATAGTCTTGTCTTTTCCAATGAAAATTAAATTCAATGCAACCAAACATTTGAATTCAAATGGAGATCCTAATATAGTGCACCTAATGTATTGTACCTAAATTTTATCTTTTGATAAATTAGTTTAATGATATTCACTATTTTATTACCCATTTGAAGTGGGCATTAAATGGTTTACCATTCAATAACTTTTAAATAACTGACTTTACTCAATAACACTAACTCTTCAAAATAACCACTGTACGGCATACGGCTCAGGCCCATTGGGCCTTGGGCCTTGCCCTAGACACACTCCTAAGACTTTCTTAAGTCCAAACCCAATGGTATGCCCGTTCCATTGATTGCAAGTTAGATAGGCTCATACCGATCATGTATGGATTGGTCAGGGGCTGTACTTACCAGGGGCAGACCGTGGCCTCGGCAGCTCGGTATTGCTTAGGGGAATATTGCTGCTGAGCAACCTTTTGGAGTCTGGAACCAGTTCCAACGCCATTACCACTGTTTCCAAGGAAGCATATTCCTTGTTAGGAATAATCAAATTGGGCTCCACCCACGCGAGTGAGACCAAAAGGTAATCATAAGCACCCCACCAACCTCAAGCTATAACTAGGAAAAAGGAATAGAGAGAAGGGGTTGGTCATTCTGAGCGAAAGAGAGAGAACACTAGTAAAGGGAGAGTAACTTAAAGGAAGAGGAGAGCTCTACTAAGGAAAAGCAACACATAATCTAGGCTTGGCTAGGAATTACCCATAGTAGGAAATCCATGGCCCACATTATAAATTAATTGTTAGTCCAATTTCGAATCCAGTCCACTAAGAGAATTCGAGCACGTACAACCACAACACTACACGAATGACTAAAATGATTCAAATACCTTTGATATGCCTAATATGATCAAAATATCCTCAAAATCTCAAAAAATTTCCAAAATACTCTCCAAAACATGCAAAAGACATTGAAAAGTTCAAAAAGATTGAAATATCAATAAAACAATTAAATGATAAAGATGCACATAAAATTCCAGAAAGTCTCATTGAAACCAAACACCACCACCACCACCACCATGCATCCTCACCAGCACACATCCTCACCAATATGTATCCTTACTGCCACAGATATAAAATTGGATTAGTAAATTATTTGTTTCTTTTCTTGCATTTTCTTAGCAACCAAACAACAAAGACCATTGAGAACAAAACCCAACAAACACCAAAACACTAAAACATCTCAAATCCAAAAGACCAAAACCCATTGAGACTAAAATCAAGCAATCAACAAACCCACCCCACGACTCACCATCGGACCCAATTGACCACCACTTCCAGGCCCTCCATCCATCAAGAGAGCAAAGACCCACTAAAAGAGAGATCACCCACTAAAAGAGAGACAATTTTAAGCAAAAAAAAGAGTGAAGCACCAATCTTTGAGAGAGAGACATCAATCTGAGCGAGAGAGAGACCCACCAGTTTGAGAGAGAGAAGAGAGAGAAACCAATCTAAGAAAGGAGAAGTTTAAGAAATTTGAGTTTAATTTTTTGTTTCTTTTCTTGCATTTTCTTAGCAACCAAGCACTAAAACCCATTGAGAACAAAACCCAGAAAACTCCAAAACATAAAAAAATCTCAAATCCAAAACACCAAAACTCATTAAGACCAAAACCAAACAATCAACAAACCCACCCCAAGACTCACCATCAGACCCAACTGACCACCACTTCCACAACCACCAACCACCACCACCATGGAGGGTCGAGGCAAAAAGAGAGAGATCCATCAAGAGAGAGCCCCATTAAGAGAGAGAAATTTATTTGAGCGAAAGAGAGAGTGAAGCATTGGTCTTTGAGAGAGAGACATTGATCTGAGCGAGAGAGAGACCCACCGGTTTAAGAGAGAGAGAGAGAGAGAGAGAAACTGATTTGAGAAAGGAGAGTTTTGAGACATTTGGGTCTGATTTTGAGTAAAATTGAGAGATAGAGAGAGTGGATCGATGAGCGATGAGCGAAGAGCAAAGATGGTAGTGCTCGGTCATGGAGTTAAAGAGAGATTTGGTGGTGGTGATGTGATGAGCGAAGGTGGTGGTGCTCGGTCATGGAGTTAGAGAGTGATCTAATATTTTTGGAAAAGTTAGAGAGAAGAAGGATTGAGAATGTCTTAGAAGAGTTGGAAAACCGGTTTGAGAATGAGGTTTTAGGGCTAAAGTTTTCTTTTGAGTGTGTGATTATGTGAGAGAATGCTTAATAAAATGTTATTTTGATTAATTTTTATTGATTTCAGAATATGACTTATATCTTGGGAAGAACACAAAGAACATAAACATGTTCTTCCAAAAAATTAATAATAATGAAAGGAATAAAAAAATTGATTTAATTATTTTATTTTATTTATAAAAAAATTAGAAATTAATTTTTTTAATTTTTATGTGATTTATTATTTATTTAAATGCTAAATAAATTAAACTAAATGATTTCAAATTTAGAAGTATTAATAGGAGGTATGGGTTAGATTGAAAGTTTTGTCAACTCCAATTTGTGCATTTTTAAGAGAATCTAGCATCTCATGAAAACAAATTTAAAGTGTAATGTTGGGTTAGATCATGTTGGCTCTAATTTATTAAGTCGATAGGTTTAATACCTATTCATTATCATAGGAGAAGTGTTTTGTCTATAATATTTTCGTAACAAATCGTAAGTGATAAATTGTTACTAGTTCTAATTTAAATCTATTACTGAAAATTTAAAATTACTTTTTCACCTACAATAAACAAATTTTTCCCTCTCACAAAATTTTCCCAAAATTTTTTCCCTCTCAAACTTTCACTTAGGGATTTCATGAGCTCTCTCCTTCTCATTCTCACTCTCTCTCACGGTAATCTCTCTTTCTCCCCTCACTCCTCTCTTTTTCCCCTCTATCGGACCCATCTGCCACCGCCACCCACTGCACAGCCACCTTCTGCCACCGATGCTAGCCACCACCTCCGCCGTCGTCGACCTCCAATCTCGTTGTTAGGTGTGACTTGGTTTCAGTATTTGGTCTTTTGGCCTTCAATCCAGCCACTTTCCCTTATCCTTTCATCCAATTATATATCACACTCAAGCATTTTACTCCCTCGATGCCATTCTACTTGGAGCATTTTATCTCATCTCCTTCTCATAGCTACTTTCCCAGACTCAATCGGAGCATGTTTTGGTCACATTGATTTCACCTTTTAATTCAAGGTTTGATTATTTTCTATTCTATAAAGTTTAATTTGTTTCTCTCTCTGCCAATCACCCCATTTTCTCAAAAAAAATTTGCTGTTGCTGGGGTGGACTTAGCTAACAAACTTTTTATTACATGCACGGAAATTGTTTGATAGAATACCTGAATGTTTTCTTCTTTTTGTAGAATCTAACTTTGTAAAATTTCCATTTTGCAAGTCTATTACGTGGACGTGTTTATTTCTTCCTATAGTATATACAAGATTTGGTAATCAACGTTATTTTTCTTGGATGACTAATTAGCCATGACTAAATTTTTCTAGGTTGCGCTAGATAAAGTGGTTAAACCATCAAACACTATCACTGACTACAACACCAGGTACACTTTCGTTTGAGCTTCTAGTGGACATTTTTACACTTTTGTTTGAGCTTTTGGTAGACATTTATTCGGATATTTTTGAACTGATTTTTAAGAAATGACTCAACAGAAATATTTGGGTTTTGGAATATTGTGTTTTCATCATTAAAGCAACCTGTAAGCTAAGAAACTTTGTTGGAGTTTAGCAACTTCCCATGATACATATTAATTATTTATTTTACTAAGACTGTTTTCTTAGTTTATATATATATATACTATATAATAAAAGTTGAGTCCTACACACTGTGACTATGCCAATTGGATGTCCTCCTCTCTCTCTCTCTCTCTCCTCTGTGTATGTATGTTATCAGTTTTCATGTCCAGAGTGTTTCATCATCAAAAAAAAGCATATATGTTATCAGTGTGTCAAAAGTGATTTGACTTGACTATTTCCATTGATAATAATTCATTGTGGATATTCAGGTTTAGTGGAATCACATGTGAGTTGCTAAATGGGGTGACTACAAGCCTTAAGAAATTCAGGTTTGTTACTTGGGTGTATGCTTACTGGATTACCATGATTGTATGTTGTTGCATCACTGATTGATTGCATGTTAAGACTACTTTTTTTTTTTTAACTATTATTTATTTACAGTTGCTTCCATGTTCAGGAAGATTTCTAAAGCTGGTTTACAAAGAGACCATCCTTGTTGGGCATTCCTTGGAGAATGACTTGTTAGCATTAAGATTCTCATGGTTTGGTGATAGATATACTGCAGTATTGTACAAGCACCCCCGTGGTGCATCTTACAAAACTGCTCTAAGAGTTCTTTCTAGGAAATTTCTTTCTCAAGAGATACAGCAATCAGCAATGGTCATGACAGTATTGAAGATGCAAAAGCTACTATGGAACTAGCACTTTTAAAGATTTGATGCAAGTACTTCTTTTCCATTGTACCATTAGCAAATGGAAATTTGAGCAATAGTGGAGATTTGGAGAATTAATAGTTTGATTATTTGATAGTTCCAACTTGGAAGATCTTTAAGAAAAAAAAATAGCTTATATATATATATATATATATATATTATATATATATATATTCATTAAGAAAAGCAGGTGGAAGATATTAATTATCATCTTTGCAAGTTTTTTGCTACTTTAAAACAAAATTGGGCTCATTGCACCAAACGTGGTCCTTGTGAAGAGCCAAATTTCAACTAAATGAGGTTCCCTATGAAATGAGGCAGGGGATGGAGCCACTGTGTCCAGTGTCATGGAGGATACTAGCGGAGATATAAATGTAGATGTCATTGTCATTGTGGCTATATAATACTCATATCTTGTTTGTAACAACCTGTGTTCTGAGTAACTTATTATGAAACATAGGGAAAATATTTATCTATTAAAATATATTTAATTTTCTTTGGTAACCCCTTTAGAGGTTATAGTTTACATTTGTACTTGCTCTTATATTCTTTTCTTTTGGAATTAGGACCTGAATTTGGATGCTAGAATCCACAGCCTCTATGCCACATTACCCACTAATACCATGCTTAGAATTCACATTGGCCATGGTGATACAGCAATTGTCCATAGGTAATGCTCATTGGACCTGTTTTATGCATTTACCATGCCATGTTTCCTTTTTCTGCACTCCAAACAAATATAACTTTTTATTGAAATGCCAATAGCCAAGTAATTGACAACATATTTGGACCAATATTTCCTTAGACCCGCATTCAGATGGTTTTTGATATGTTTGGAATCCTTACATTATCTAGAGGAAGTCAGCCTTGTATTCTTCTCTTGCTTTAAAACACACACACACACACACACACACACAACTATCATGTTTAATTTGGTGCCACTGCTACCAGCTTAGGAGAATGATTATCAACTTAACCTTATTGTGAGCTCTATTTTAGTGTTTCTCCGCCTATGAGTTTCAATGTCTCTTTTTTATTTTTAAATCTAATTTTGATCTGTTAGATTATGGAAAATCCATTACCTGGACAATGATTGAGTATTTTAGGTGATGAATCTAGTGATAGGTTCTGCTAGTGTGGTGGAATTGGATTTGGGTCGCAGCTTTTGCCAATCACCTCTCTCTTTGTGACCTGCCGAACTTTGGTGGGTTATTGAGTATAATGGAAAGTGTCTGGGTGAATTTCACTTATTTCCTCACCACCAAAGTTCATTTACTGTTTTAGTGTCAAGCAAATTGAGAGATGAAGTCCCCCCCCCCCCCCCCCTTTTCTTTTTTTTAATAGAATTTATCTTCATTTGAATTTAAGGAGGTTGGAAGGAGATCATTGAGTCATACTAAAACAGTGATCCCTGTTGTTCGAACTTTGGCTCTTACAGACACCCAACAATTTAGCTCCGGGTTTTCTTCCTTTTTTCAATTTTGTATCAACTTATTTTTTATCTTATTTTTATGTAATGTAATTTTATGTTAAAAAGTAGGAGCAAGCGTGGGCAAGTTAGAAAAGCTAAGTTCTTTCCCCCTTTAGTTGATTATATAGACACTCATTTGCTTGGACTCAAGCTCAATGTCTAACAAGTTGTACACTTGCCAATTCATGTTCCATTTTTTAGAGATAACCAATATGAAAATTCATTTGCAATTTTCTGTCAACCCATTTTATGTATAGCGTTAGATGAAAGTTATTTTATTCTTGGTCTCAAGTTTACACTTGCCATTCATGTTCCATTTTTTAGAGATAACCAATATGAAAATTCATTTGCAATTTTCTGTCAACCCATTTTATGTATAGCGTTAGATGAAAGTTATTTTATTCTTGGTCTCAAGTTTTTAAACAATTCTTTGAATTGTCTATATAATTTTTTTTTTGTGTAAAAATGCTTTCTAATTTTATAAAGAACATTCTGGTTTGCTTGGTCAAAGTTGGGATATATGTAGTCTGATTTGAATCTAACAAGCATAGGTTAGAGGTTTGTGATGATGCCTTCTTAGTTCTTACGTTCCATTTGCTTGGTCAAGTTGGGATATATGTAGTCTGATTTGAATCTAACAAGCATAGGTTAGAGGTTTGTGATGATGCCTTCTTAGTTCTTACTGTCCATCTATTATTTTCTTTGGAAAGTAGAGTAGACACCTAGGCTACAGGGATTAGTCTTTTGCGACAAGGACAAATTATACTTTTGGATTCCAACTTCAATGCTAAGGTAAATTTTATTTAAAAAAACATTGTAGTCTATGATTTCCTTAATAAAATTCTTCAATTTGTCTTATATATATTTCTATTGAACATTTTAATTATCTTCCATTTAACTCACTGAAGCTCTCTCTTTCTCACATTGTCTGGAATCAACTTTCAGATTTTGGTCTTGTAGTGTCCAATGGGGCTCAAAACAGGAACAACATTAAGCTTTTAGGAACTTTGGGTTATTTAGCCCCAGAGTATCTTTTAGATGGTATGCCAACTAAAATTGTAATAATTGCTTCCCGTATTCTTAAGTCTGACTGGGTGCTAATGTCTATAAATATATAATTTTAGGATGGTACTAGCAGAGATGAAGAGGACATCTCAATCAAAAACATAGAGGTTGAAAGCAACTTGGAGGGTGACTCAGAGGAAGACTAATATAGATCTTGTCATAATTCTAGTTATTAAGTTTAAAACAAGGTTTAAATTCAGATTTCTTTGTATATTTTATATTTAATTTGAACTTATATGAATTTTATCTTTTGATGGATCAATTTTTAGTAATTATTGGACTAATGTATCAATTTTTAGTAATTATTGTACTATTGTAACATGATAGTTAAAAAAAAAATGATATAAAATAAATTATAAATAAATAAATAATAAAATATTTCAAAAATTATATAAAATATTACCATTGATGACATAAAAATTTGGTCATAAATAACTTTATAGTGTTGACAAAGTCCCTCGCAATTATTCTTAACTAATTGCGAGGGGGTTAAAATCCTTTGCAAATAAATTTTAGCAACGTCATTATTTGTCTCGTCGTTAATTTGAAATTTGCAAATAACTAATTACAAAGGTATAAAGGTCCTCACAAATATTTATTAATGACGACTGCTTTCTCTCGCTAAAAATAAATTGCGAGGGGTTAAAAACTCCCCAAATAAATTTTAGCAATGCCATTATTTGTCACTATTGCGAGGGTACAAAGGTCCTCACAAATAATTGTTAACGACGGTGGCTTCCCCTCGTTAAAAGTAACTTGCGATGGGTTAACAGCCTTCACAAATAAATTTTAGCGATGCTATTATTTGTCACTAAAAAGTATGTCGTCAATTTGAAATTTGCAAATAACTAATTGTGAGGGTATAAAAGTCCTTACAAATAGTTGTTAACGACGACTATTTCCTCTCACTAAAAATAAGTCATCGACTTTTCTCGTCGTTTGGTAATATATTTATGAGGGCGAATTTGTTCAGTTGTGACAATGGATTGCCCTCGTAAATTATTTATTTGCAAAGGTATGGTCGCAAAATCTCTTTTAGCAACAAGAGCAAATATGACGGCCTTCGAGGGCCATATGCCTTCGCTAATAATCTTTTGCGACGATATTTAAATTTTTGCGAGGGTATTGAATTGCAAAAAGAAATACACGTGGTTGAATATGGTTAATTTGTTGAGGATCCACAGCTGACCGCAAGTCTTAGGACTAGCGATTGGTAGTTATTGTAATATTTGTGCAATAGGAAGATGAATTATTTTGGTTCTCATTTTCTTTATTTGCCAAGAGTCTTGTATCTTGGTGACATAAGTTGCTCTCCTTTATTAGTAAACCTAGGGTTCTTAATTCGTGTACTTTCCATCATTTAGTTTTTCAGTTGCAATAGAACTCAACTAGTACTTCCTTTTCACATAATACTAGGATGGAAGGTGAGGTTGTGGTAATGCTCCATTGAGTGTATGAGTAACTTACCAGTACAAGAGAAATTTGTTTTAGAGATATATCTATATATAATTATATATAATATGTGTGTGGTGGTGTGTGTGTGCATCTTAAATTATCAATGCCTTTACACTGGCTTGTCTCCCCATTTGTAAATTTTTTTAATCCATCTTAGTTTCGCAAGGACTATCTCTATGTAGTTAAAAATGATTGGCTTATGAGATGTTAGTATTCTGTTGAAAAATGAAGGCTAGCTAATATTTTGTTGATATTGGGAATATATAGCAATGGGAGAGCATTTTGTTCAAGTTTAATGATTCCAAATGATATAGAAGAAAAGTTGGATCCATTTTTGGTTCTTGCATAACAGTTGTTACACCATACCCAATCCAATAAAGCCAGCAGCAGGCTTGGTATGTTAGTGCTAGATATGGTTGAGATAATTTACTGCTTCAATACTTTTTATCAACTATTGCCCATATGAAGCAATATGGATTTTTATTTTTATTTTTAGAAGTAATAACATGTAAAATATTATTATATTTGTATAATTGTTATTTACGTTCTAGGAACTCTTGTAAATATTTTCACTATCATGATAATTATTATTTATTTTCTAAGTAAAAACAGTGAATTATATTATTGGCTTATCTTTATATGCTAAAATTATTAATTGATGCACATTAATTAGCTGCTTTTTAGAATTTCCTAGATACTATCTTTGGACCTAAAAGATGGGGACAGTTTGAAGTTCGTACTTGTTAGCATGTTGTGGTTTTGTTATATTTTTTAGCAAAGTTAGATGTAACAATTGCATACCTTGCCCTTTTCAGGATCCTTGCGTAATTTATTGAGGAAAAAGGTAGGTGAGCTTAGTGTGTTAATTATAAATAAATAAATAAAAACCTATGTGTTTTTTTTTTTTTTTTTGAGAGAAAAACCTAGTGTTGTTGTAAGGTAATATTTTTGGATGTCAAATATTCAAGAAGCATATGAGTCTCATAGAAAGAGTTATCAACATGAATTACAAGATCATACCATAATGGTTAGGCAAGCGAACCTAACCCCATGATCCAATGCAGAATTTTATAAATGAATAAAATCATATTCAATGAAATTAAATGGTGGAAGCTCTACTGTGTAGCATTTGAACATGACAGATTCTCTACATAGTATGGCGATGGGTTTTCATTTTCTCCTATTCATTGGTTGTGGAATTATATCTCCAAAGTGAAGAAAACTGGAATCAACTTCCGTGGTATGTAGGAAAATGTTCATAGGATCATGTGTAATTATTGCATTGCATGATGGACGAGTCCTCTTGCCTCTGCAAAACTATGATGATTGCTTTTTTGTTTAAAAGAATGGCATTATGCTCGTGCAATTGGCAACAGTGGAGGAAGCCTATAATCACAAGAAGGAAACTAAAGAAACAATAGAAGAGGTGATTTGGTTGTGCTCATTGTTTCAACTTCAAGATACACTGGATGCTGTTGATGAAGGGACAGATGAGTATTCTTTGCTCCTGGCTATTAGTGATCGTGATCGGGGTGGTTCTACTTCAGAGAAGTTAAAGCAAATTGCAAATGGTTGATTTGTACTCAGTCCTGGTTTAATTGCACAGTAGGTGCGTGGTTGGAGATGACCATTGGTTTTGAATTTAGGTGCAACGCACCGTTTCACTAATAGCAGATGTGCAACGCACCGTTTCACTAAAGCAGGAACGCACTGTTTTATGTATTTGGTATTTAAGCTTTAGAAGGTAGAACGACGTCGTCTAAAGTTGAGCTGTACTCATTAGTGTTAGCACGAAGTTCAGTTAGGGAGTTAGTTATCTTTCCGGATCCGGATCCTCTCCATTTCTATTTGAAATGGAGAGTATCCATTTTATGGATAGGATTTGTTTGAAATAAATCAAAGGTCTGAAGCATGCCACATCATTTAAAATTCAACTGACTTAACTCAGCAAGTTCAACCATGGTTAGCTGTAAAGGTTATTGCCATTTAATATATTTATTCTTTTTTTTTAACTACTTCTCTGTATCTCTCTTCCTCTTCCTCTCTTTCTCCCTCTTCCTTAAACCAACCCACAACCACAACAACAAGAACTCCACCACCATGCCGCCACCACGCCACTTCTCTGTATCCTTCTTCCTCTTCCTCTCTACCCTCTCTCTCTGTCTCCCCATTATTTCACTTATCTTTCTCTCTCTTCCTCTCTTCAAATCATTATGCTCTCTCCTCTTCAATTTGAAGCATTTCCTTCCTCTCTCTCTCAAATCAGCATGGAGACAACCCTATCAGATCGGCTGGGTTTCAGTTTTGGGTGAATATCAGTTTTGTAAATGGGTTTCATTTTGGTTGGGTACCGAAGTGAGGTGGCTTTTAGTGGGTGGGGGTGGGTTGTTGCCGTGGTGGTTTAGTTGGGTGGTGGGTGGTTGCCATGGTGGTGGTGGGCGGCGGGGTTGTTGCGCCGGTGAGATCAGCGTGGTGTGAGTTTATATAATCGAATTTGGTCGTGGTTTGATGAGTGTGGGTGTGGGTGTGGTGTGGTTGGGGTTTGCCGTGGTGCTTGTGATTGATGGTGGTGGAGGTGGGGCTGCCGTGTTAGTTGTAGGGTTGGTTTCACTGTGTTTGCTGTTGTGTTGTGGGTTAGGTTCATGGTGGTGGTGAAGGGTTGTCGTGGTGGGGGGATGGTGATTGATGGCAATGGTGGCTGATGTGGGTTTGTGGTACGGTGGTGGTGGCGTGGTAGTGGCAGTGGCATGGTTTTGGCATGGTTGTAGCAATGTATTGCAGTGTCTGTTTGGTAGTTTTTTTAATGGTTTGTTGTGTGGTGGCGTGGTGGGTTGCATGGGTGGGAGTTGTTGTTGTTGTGGTGTGGTTGCTTAAGGAAGAGGAGAAAAAGAAGAGGAAGAGAGATACAAAGAAGTAGTTAAAAAGAAAAAAGAAAAAAGAAAATATATATTAAATGGCAATAAACTTTAAAGCTAACCTGGTTCAATTTGCTGAGTTAAGGCAGTTGGATTTTAAATGATATGGCATGCTTCAGACCTTTGATTTATTTCAAACAAATCCTGTCCATAAAATGGACACTCTCCATTTCAAATAGAAATGGGGAGGATCCGGATCCTATCTTTCCTAATTTCACGGAATTGAGCCGTATGGTTTGGATTAATTCTATTATTCAGTTTCTTAGGCAGTTCTCTCATTAAGTAAGAAAATCAATCTTTTCTCTCAGTGGAATCAATCTCTCTCTTTCTCTCTCTCTCTGTTACTCTTTTCTTTCCTCTCAAATTTTCTCTTCGCACAAACAGATCTTAACCTTGGTTCAAGCATGTTTGAACACTGAGATTGTATTGCACAATCCTTTAAGAAATTCTTCACTTGCAGTAAATAAATTATACCCCTTCTTCATTGTTTGTATCCAAAACAAAACCCCAGTGGTGTATGGTCATTCTTTTTTCCTCATTAGCTTAAAAGTAACATAGTGATGGGCATTTTACCAAGTTGAATTTGAATAATAAATTGGACATTTATTTTCTCTTTTCCTCTATTCTTCAAATAATTTTTCATTTTTAGTCGTGAGGATGAAATTTGTTGATCTAACATTTGACCAGTTCCATTTTATTCTACCGTTCTTCCAAGAATATTTTGAATATGTTATGTTGTAGGCGATCAGGAGATGTGTAAGAGACAATATCTATAGTGAGGAAATCATTTCATGCTGGTTTGATACTGATGGGCGCGACATCCGAAACCTTCTAATGATGTTCCCTTTCAAAGAAAGCCAATCCAAAATTAGAAAAAACTTACAACTTCCCCATAGAACCGAATCCATTTCCATGTGGGTGTCGCTGCAAAAGCAATTTGTAAATCCAGTTTGTGCTCCACACGATTGCTGATTTGTCAAGGAATAGAAGAATTGCTTTAAAATTAATTTGGATGTTGCAGCATAGATTATGATCTCCCCAAATATTAGTTAACTTTGGTAACATTCCAAACATTGTAATTCTATTTTTCTAAAGAACTCAACAGCCATAACATATTTCATCATTGTGTCTAATGCCTACGCTATGCCATTGCCTTTATATATAGACTCAAATTAGCACAGGCAAGAAGTTTAAAAGTCATCGTATCTACAATCAAACATTGAACTTAAAGAGAAGCTTATATGAAAACATAACGATGTCAAGAGTTCATTATGGTCAAGATTGTCACTTAGGAATTGACAAAAGGCAAGGAGTAATTCCGTCGGACTTGACCTGAGATCCAGCCAAAACATTAAGCACTAGCGTCTTCATCATTGCCCAAGCAAACTCCAGTCTTGCGGTTGGTTGATTAGTCATCTGAAGCATAAGCCCTTACCAGTCTTGCGATATTCTCATTAGCCAGAAACTGCTGATCAGTAAAAAGGAGTCCTCTCCCCATTAATGATTGGCTGTGAATTCATGTAGATTCACTCATTTCCAATGATTCCATGGGTTAAAAAGAAGGCTGAGTGTTGGTCCTATTACTATCTTGGCACCTTATTCTCATCTCAATCAGGAAATCAGAAGCTACGGTTGGTTCAGGCTGCCCTATTCCCTTGAAGTCAGAGAGGCGTTTCTGTATGAACTCATAGCCAATCTTCCTAATGTTGTGTGCACCTTTAGATGATCAAAAACTGATGCAAACCAAAGAACATTTCAAACTCTTTTCAACTACAAATAACAAGTTTGTAAAATGAGAAAAGGCCTAGCTAGTAAGTACCAAGAATATTGACTATTGCTCTTCCATCAAAACCTCTAAGGGAAAAAAGGTGAAGTGTCTATGTTATATTATAACCCAGTCATGGAATCTCAGCCAGTCCTTCATTAAAATATGAATGAGTGCTGTCCCTCCGGCCTGTTAACACTGGATAGAAAGGGCCACCAGCTTGTGATGTCAAATGTAATAGTTTTCACCAGAGAATTCCAGTAAAAAGAGCAGCTAGATATTGCAAAATAAATAATATACATAAGAGAAAACAGACAAAAGCACAAAATAGCTATGCTCAGCTTGGCTAGTAAGAAGTGGAGGTAAGGGATTTGGAAACCATAGAAAAAATAAAGGAAAAAAAAAAAATCAACGCAACCAAGTGTATTGTAATTAGTTGACTACAATAAGTTGAGTCTCTTGATTTCCAAGGCTAAAAACTGGAAAAAGAAAAATCAAATTTGTTAATTATGTATGAGATATTTGGCAAATCATGATCAAAACGTTTTAGTCTTGTTTAGAGCTCAAAATGTGTCTTATATGTAAAGTTATCGAGTTGCTGCAGAATTTATGCAATTCTGCCTGCTCAATCGATTGAGATTAGACTCGATTGATCGAAAGTCGTGCAGATTGTTTTTTCTGTAGAATTTTCCAACTCAGCCCAAGCCCATTTTATATTTTTAGAGGTTGTTGATGCTGTGTGTGTAAATCTTCTGTGAGATTTAGAGATGTTTGCCTTCACACATACATAGGGTTATCAAGGATCAAGATTATGTCAAGAACTTGATCATTCAGTTGTTGCATTAAGAGCTTAAAGATATACAAGCAAGAGTGCTTGTGCTTGCTGGGAATCTAAGAAGGAAGTAGTCCATGGACTCGGAGCTGTCACGTGATCGTGGTAGTAAGTTTCCTACTCGAGGTAGCAATAGGATGTTAGTGGTCTATGTCGCTATTGTGTAAACTTCAATTCTTTCATAGTGGATTCAGTTTTACCTTGAAGATAGTTAGGTTAAATCTTCCCTAGGTTTTTTACCTGTTTGGTTTTCCTAGGTCATCATATCATTGTATTCTTTATATTTCCATTGTTTTGCATGATATGATTGTTTTGTGATAACCTAGATCTGCATAATTTACCTAAGTTAATAACTTGATTAAATAACTAGGTTAATCTGGTTGTTTTAAGGGGTCTAAAAATGCACAAGTGGTATCAGAGCGGGTAACTCTTTTTGTTGTAGATCTTTTGATCTCTGAACTGATCCTTGACCCTAGTTGTCATGGAACACAGACACTCTCTTGTTATTCCTCCTTATTTTGATGAGAATAATTATGCTTACTGGAAAGTCAGGATGAAAGCATTCCTCAAATCTATTGATGAGAGAGTTTGGAACTCCATTGAATACGGATGGGAGAAGCCCACTACTCCTGTGAATGAGTGGCAAACTTCTCCAAAAAAAGCAGCAGCTTTCAATAGCAAAGCCATGAATGCTATCTTTAATGCTGTTTCTATGGAGGAATTTAAGAGGATCTCTAATATTGAGGTTGCTTATACTGCTTAGAATATCCTCCAAACTGTGCATAAAGGCATAAAGACCGTTAAAATTAACAAGCGGTAGCAATTAACTACTAGATTTGAAAGTATTAGGATGTCTGATGATGAATCTTTTGATGAATTCTATGCTAAACTTAATGACATTGTTAATTTTGCATATAATCTGGGTGAAATTTATGATCAACCTAAAATTGTTAGAAAGATTCTTAGATTCTTGATTGAGGACTTTAGACCCAAAGTGACTGCTATCACTGAAAGTAAGGATGTGGACTCCATCTCTGTTGATGAACTTTTAGGATCTCTTCAGTCCTATGAGTTGGACCTACCTAAGACTAGCAAATCCAAATCAATGGCACTTAAGTCTATTGATGATGTTGATGTGAGTGGATTTAATGATGAGCTCTCTGCTACAGAGATTGCATATCTTGCCAAGAATCTTAGAAACTTTCTTAGGAACAATAACATAAGGGCAAGAGGTAAGAACACTGCTGAACCTAGAAATTTTAGGAGAAGTGATCCCACTAAGGTTAATAAAACTGATAAACCTAAAGAAAAAGTAGGTCAACCTTCTAATAATTCTATGGGACAACAATGTTTTGGGTGTCAAGGGTATGGTCATGTGAAATCTGAATGTCCTACATACTTGAGGTCTAAGGGTAAAGCTATGGGTGTGACGAGGATGGAAACTTCATTGCTTTCACTGCTACTGTTGTAGTTGATGAGAGTGTTGCTATTAAGGAGAACCCTTCTGATGGGAAACTCTCTGATGATACAGATCTTCAAGAAGCCTTCAATAAACTTTGCAAAGTTGCTGCAAAGGATGCTATGAATGTTGATCTAGGCTTAAAGAAAATTGCATCTATTGAGCTTGAAAAGAAAAATTTGCTTGTGAAATTGTTTGATACTAATGAACTGTTGAATAATGTGAAGACTGAGAACATGCTTTTTCTTGATAAAGTTAAGAATTTGGAACATGATTTATCTGTTATTAAAGAACCAAATAATAGGTCAGCTAGTTTCAAACTTGATCATATGTTGAGTGTTCAAAAGTCTCATTCTGACAAAACTGAGTTAGATTTTGTAGAAAGCATCTCAGTTTCTGAAACACACTCCACAAACTTTGTTCCTTCTTCTGAGCCCCCTGTGTGTGAGGTTGTCAAACCTGTAGAAGTCATACCTCTAAGAAAAATTAGGGTTGATCTTCAAGAGTCTAAACCTAAAACTTCTAATCCTTCTAAGGGCAAGTTGCATGATAGACTTGCATGGGTTTGTCATTTTTGTGGAAACTCTGGACATATTCGTCCAAACTATTTCAAGTTGCAAGCTGCTAAGCGAGCAAATAAACCAAAAGTACCTATGCCTCAAGCACATGATCCTATGGTACTTATTGGTGAGTTGGTAAAGGCTTTAAACCTTTATTCTAATTCTGGAGTTGGAAATCATTCTAATGTGAGCAAGAACTCCAATGCTTAAGGTGCATCTAAAAAGCTTTGAATGCAAAAGGCTCAATCTAAGTGAGTCTTTCTGACATGGTCCTTGTGCTTCATTGCTCTACTCTTGGTGACCTTTTTGTTTGGATGTTGTTTTGCTGTTTTCTTTGTTTTTTTTTTTTCTAGGATTTGCATTGCATAACATTCATGCCTTTCATTCTAGATTGTTTTTGTTATTTTCATCCAAAATATATATGAAAAAAAAAGGGAAAAGGAAGCAAAATGTGTTTTTCATTTTTGTCTTGGATTTGAAATCAAGGTTGACCATGTTATCTTTACATAACATGTTTATGTACCTTGTTTAGTTTGGATGAGCTAATTTTATTGCACTTTACTAGTTTGAGCTTTGTAGTGCATGCTATGTGGGAAGATGTTTATAGTTTTTTATCACATGATCTTGATCTTGATCTTGAAATTATATGCTTTTGATTGTTGGACTTGAACTTATTGAGAAAGACATAAATAACCATCTCACCACTATTTATTAGCCAATCATGAACACCTTAGTACATATCCTAAGATTTTGTACTCAAGAAAGTGTAGCACATGTACAAAAAGAACATAAGGTGTAGCCTTGGTTTAAATGCTAAAATTGGTGTGTACATTATTGGACAATTCTTAATAAGTTTCTGATAAAATAAAATTTGTGTGTACATTATGAGGCAAATCAAAAAATTTACATAATTGCAAGTTTTATTTTAGGAGATGTGAGAGTTATATGATGAAACTCTTTAAAGGATAGTCTCTTTTTAATATATATGATGGATTTTGTAGAAAATGTGCTTAATTACTATTCACATATCACCTCACATGTCTCTCAAGCTTTTGCTAGTAGCACACACTACACAAGTTACTCTTTGCTAAACTTTGTACATGTTATTGTGTGTGATTTTGGTTGGCCATCCAAGATTGAAACTTCCTTGAGTTTAAATGCAAAATATATTTTGAAGTTTGAGATTTTAAGGTGAATTGAGTGAAAATCTTAATTTTTGGGAAATCTAGGCTTAAATCATGTGTTTTTTAAAAGCATTTCATCTCATACTCATGCATTTTATTCATAAAATTCTGTGCTTTGAGGAGTTTCTACATAAAAAATGCTTTGTTTTTCAAAAATCTGTTTTCTCTAAAATTTCGATCGATCGAAGCTGTTTCTCGACCGGTCAAAATTGCAATTAAATTTTTGGTCAACTTTTGTCTATTTCGATCAATTCTCGATCGTTGTTGGATCAATTGAAGGCATTTTCAATAGATCGAACCTAATTTTCGACCGATCGAAAATCACACAGGAAGTTTTCTAAAAAGTTTTGAGTTTCATGTGTTCATCACTTTTCAAAACTTTTTCAAACTTTTCTCTCTCTCTCTATCCGATCTATCCAAGCTCCACTCAAGATTTTTGTCGTTTTCCTCCGTTTCTTTTGCAAGGTTTTTGTCTTCTTTGGCCGGTAAGACCATTCTCCCCTTCATTTTTCATGCATTAAATCATGCATTTAGAAGGGAAATTCGAACCTAAGAATTTTTGGGGCTTTTGTTGTTTTAGGCTATTTCTTTCCCAATTGATCAATGGGTTTTTTTTGTGGGTAGATATACAACAGTTCTTGGTGATTTAATTTGATCAATTTGGAGTTTTGTGAAAAATTTGAAATTTTAGGGCTTGAAATTACCTAAATTGGGGATTTTGTTCAATTCAGTTTAATTTGATGAAATTGGCTTGTTGGATTGATTAATTTGATCATTTTAATGCGTTATCTATCTTGTGTAATGATCAATTGGTCAATTTCTTGAAAATTGTACAAGTGGTTTTTCAAAATTTTGGGGTTTTTGTTATAAACTCTATGCTCAAGCCAATTTTGTGATTTTAAAGTTGTATTGAACTTATTCTCACTGCATTAGAGCATGCATCATTTGCTTACTCTGTTCATGCATCATATAGATTTGTTATTTTCTATATTGTTTTGTGCTAACTTGCAGTTTGCCTTTGGTTTTCTCTTATTTTCTTTTTTTTTTTGTACTTTTCTATTTGTCTGTTCTTTCCTTAGCATGATGCCTAGGAAAACTAGAGCCAACAAGACATCCTCCTCTTCTTCTGCTCCATCCTTTAAGATTGAGAGATTCTTGAGTAAGAAACACCAAGCGACCTTTGAGACTCTAAATCTTAAGAGGAACATTTGGCTGAGAGACAGATTCTCTTAGATGAGCTAGATCCTGAGATTAGGAGAAATTTTGAGCGTAGGGGTTGGTTACCTTTGTTAGATATTTCTCACCCCCCTCCGGCTACCTTGATCTGAGAGTTCTATTCGAACCTTTCTGTCCACTTATATGATTCCGGCACTCTTTTGAGGAGTTGGATTTGTGGTGATAAGTACACCATTACCCCTTTAGTAGTGGCTGCTGCTCTTCAAGTGCCTCTTGTTCAGCACCCTATCTATCCTTATGATGAGTCTCCTCCCCTAGACGACATCATGTCTTATATCACTAGGTCTTCTATCCAGTGGGGTTCTGATCCTCGGATCACTACTGCTGAGCTCTCTGAGGTTCATTATCTTTTCTTTCGGATTGCTTATCATTCCTTGTGGCCTATTTCTCATCTGGACACCATCCCTATTGAGCGATGTATGTTTCTGTATGCCCTTGTTACTGATGCTCCTATCAGTTTTCCTCATCTGTTTATTCGTTCTTTGAACGAGGTTTATAGGAGTAGGTCTACTGCTCATGCTCTTTTCTTCCTCGTTTTTATTCATCGGATTCTCTTACATCTTGGTTTAGAGGAATTTCCTACGTCTGAGCCTGTTCATATTATTGCTCTTATAGGTGCCACCTTTCTTAGGCAGAGAGCTGCTTAGTTGAAAGCAATCTCTAAACGTCTTAGGGTTAAGTCTTCTGGTGTTGTACCTTCTCATTCTCCCTCCTCTATAGGTGATACTTCTGCTGAGGTGTCTGACGATCCTCCTGCTACTGCTACTGCTAATGTTCCTCTACCTTCTACTTCGGATGATTCAGACATTCGACGTATGTTGGAGACTGTCATGACCGTTTAGGCAGCTCATGGTCAACTTTTGGTGGACATGTTTGATGAGCTTCATGCTTTGCGAGTAGATTTGGAGAGTATTAGACCGCCACCTCCTTTTGATGATGAGTGAGTGTCCTTTGGCAATTCGTCACAAAAAGGGGAAGTGCATATATGGTGTAAAGGGGAGTTTTTGTAGTTAGGGGGAGATTTTTGAGTTGTTTGAGGCTGTGGAGTTTTTAGATTGTATCTAAATGCTTCACTCTATATGTATCTTTTTGGCTCATGATGTTGTGTTAGGTTATCCTTGATAGGGGGAGATTTTTTGTTTTGTTTATCTATTTCTTGTTTCACATTGTGCTACATTGTTTATTGATCTATATTGATGACTTTATTCATGATATATGCCTTGTAGTTTATGTTTATGTGAAATCAAGAAGTTATGTTGTTTTACTTGTATTTTCCACACATGCATTTATGTGTTTGTTAAATGTTACAAGAATATACAGGTTGATTCAGTCATGCTACTGTCTACATTTGCAACTGATGGATAGTAGTTAGATTGAATTTGTTATGTTGGACTTTGTTTTTGTAATGGATTGTTTATATGTAAACTTTGAGCATTTTGTTATATTTGTGTTTTGTCACAGATTGCCAAAGGGGGAGTTTGTTAGGTTCTAAGACCTTTAGATTTAAATGTATTAGAACACTAATTTGTAATGTTGGCAAACCATGATCAAAATTTTTTAGTCTTGTTTAGATTGCTCAAAGGATGTGTCTTATATGTAAAGTTGGAATCAAGTTGCTGCAGAATTTACTGTGCAATTCTACCAAGCTCGATTGATCGAGAATTAGATTCGATCGATTGAAAGTCGTGCAGATTGTTTTTTCTGCAGAATTTTCCAACTCAGCCCAAGCCCGTTTTACGTGTAGGGTTTTATGTTTTGCCCTAGGTATAAAAAGGAAAACCCTAACCACGTTTTTAGAGGTTGTTGATGCTGTGTGTGAATTTTCTATAAGATCTAGAGGTGTTTGCCTTCATACATACTTAGGGTTATCAAGGATCAAGATTATGTCAAGAACTTGATGATCATTCAGTTGCTGCATTAAGAGCTTAAAGATATACAAGCGAGAGTGCTTGTGCTTGCTGGGAATTCAAGAAGGAAGTAGTCCGTGGACTCGGAGCTGTCACGTGGTCATGGTAGTAAGTTTTCTACTCGAGGTAGCAATAGGATGTTAGTGGTCTAAATCGTTATTGTGTAAACTTCAATTCTTTCATAGTGGATTTAGTTTTACCTTGAGGATAGTTAGGTTAAATCCTCCCGAGGTTTTTTACCGGTTTGGTTTTCCTGGGTCATCATATCATTGTGTTCTTTATATTTCCACTGCTTTGCATGATATGATCGTTTTGTGTTAACCTAGATCTACATAATTTACCTAAGTTAATAACTTGACTAAATAACTAGATTAATCTGGTTGTTTTAAGGGGTCTAAAAACACACATATTTAATTATGAAAGAGATTTTTATGAGCCTTTGATTTGTTTAATTATGTATGATAATTTATGATCCTTTGTGTTTTTTATATTTTATTTTATATCTTTTATAGGTTTCAAAATTCAAGGTATTCAATTATTTTCATTTGTTTCAGTGACCAAAGGTTAAGTGGTCTATTGAGGTATATGTACAAACACTCAAAGACACAGCTGTTTTGAACTTTTAATTAACTATGTACAGAGAGTGTCAGTGCCTAAGCATAACTTAGTTCAATATCTAGACTGGAGTGAGAAAAATAAATGATCATTGAAAAGGAACTCCCAAATGAGGAGATTTACTTAATATAAGGACACAAAGAACAAACATAAAAAATGAAAACTCTTCCGCGGAGAAGATAAATTATGGACACAAACGCAATTTAGGCATTGCTAAAAGACAGAAGTTGCTATTTCAAAACAAATCAAAACTGTAAGAATTAATAGAGAAAAACTTCAAATTTCATTTAAAAGACAATATTATGATAAAATCTCTAAACAAAGCTACTAACTGAAAATTTTTCCAGGAACAAACCATCTTCAAGACACAAAAAAGATAAGCAATTTAATTTTGCTAAATAGCTACCAGAGTCAAGGATATGTAGTCATACCAGTTCCTACGATAGGGAAAATATTATGTGAGCTACTGATAAATGGAATCAATCGCAGTCTGCATATCCAAAACTAAGTCCCAACCTCTAAAATTGTTTTTTTGACAACAATTGTGCATCTCAAAATTTTTGGAAATTTGAGTTTGCATCATACAAGCTTTCTCTCAAACAACCAGAGGTAGCAGAAATGACACTTTTGATGGCATCAGCAGCACTTCTAACCTTCAAATTTGAAAAAATTAGATTCTCAAGTAACAGATGACGAGATGAATGAAGACATCCATAACAAGAAAAATTTTCTCCTAGGCATAAACTAAAGATGCCTTTTACTTGAACTATAACCAATTTGACGAAAATTAACTATAATAAGTACCACCTAAAGCCATTAAGGGGAACCTGATAAATTGAAGCAAGATTCACTAAAAGAAATAAGGGGAAGGAAAACATAAAAGCAATAAAGAAATAAAGAAGCATAACCTGTCGATTGAAGATGATGGTTTAGATTTGGGTGAATGGATCTCAACTATAGCATTGTTAAATGTGCATAACAAATAGCATACCAAAACCATCAACAGGCATGAAAAGTGTAATTGAATACTAATTGATAACAATAAAATATAATGGCATCTGATTAAAGCTATTCCTATGAGCAACTTTTGAATTCTACTTAGTGATAAAAGCAATAAAGAAAATTATAGACAAATCAATTTCTTTGTTTTGAGACACAGAATTGTAGAGTTTCCTAGTTCTGAAGTCCAAACTCAAAATGAATCAACTAACGTCTCCTTCAGACGATGAATAATCCGCCAAAACTCGTTAGACCACAAACACCTAATTGGAATTAATTTGGATATTATTATCACAACATACATTATGAGCTCCCCCAATATTACTGAACTTTTGATAACATTCAAAACATTAAAATTCTAAAATTCTAATGAACTCAACAACTCAAACATATTTGCATGCAGTTTTAACTAGCTATTTCATCATTGTAAGTTGTTGTGACCATGACCAATGATGTCATTGCCTTTATATAGACTCAAATTAGCACAGGCAAGAAATGTAGAAGTCACAGCATCTACAATCAAACATAGAACATAAGAGAAATTAATATGAAAGAATAAAAATATCAAGAGTTCATTATGGTCAAGAATGTCACATAGAAACTGACCAAAAGCAAGGAGCAGTTCTGTCAAACCAGACCTTGAGATCAAGTAAGAACATTAAGCCCTGACATCTTCATCATTGCCCAAGCAAAGTCCATTCAAAAGGTTGATCTGGCATTTGAAGCATAAGGCTTACCAGTCTGAAGGTCTTCTCATTAGCCATCAATTGCTGATCGGCAAAAAGGAGTCATCTCCCCTTTTTTCAAGCTCTGATAGTAGTGAGTGTCCAAACTTGCCCCAGATGATATCTGGGATGAAAATGCCTGCAAAAATGAAATCCCCACTGCAGACACACTCATTCCAATGATGCCATGGATGAAGAAGAAAAATGAGTTGTGGTCCTATTACTGTCTTGGCACCTCATTCTCATCTGATCGAGAAAAATCAAAAACTATAGTTGGGTCAAGTTGCCTGGTCCCCTTGAAGTTAGAGAGGTGTTTCTATATGAATTCACAGTCAATCTTCCCAATTTTGTGTGCACCTTCAGGTGATCAAGAATCCAATACATGTACATACATTCATGACAAGTGGAAAGGGACCTTTATTTTTTATTTTTAAAAATCAAGTGGAAAGAAACTTAAAATTAAAAATTTTCTTTTACAATTTAAAAAGAAATTATAAAGGAACCAAAATTATGAAACAATGTACTTTCTAATATATTAGTATATAAGATTATACCTAACACCAGAGTTGCATCCACCAAATTCTTCTTCAATGAGTTTCTCCATGAGCATTCTTCTTGGATCTTCATATCTTGTTATGTCATTCTCCGAAAACAATATTCAATAGCCATTCGGTTTTTCACTTGAGAACACAAGATAACCCAAAACCAATCCAAACACGAATCCATAGCTGTACCCCAATAATACAACTTTCCAATGAAACCCATTTTCAAATTTGAAATCATCTTCTTGAATGGTGGATGGTGGTGGTGGTCCTCCTCATTGCCACAAGCTTTTGTCATTGGAAATCCATATAACCTCAGGTTACCATTGTAAGAATCATTCATAAATGTATTGAATTGTTTACCTTGAGGTATTTGACCAAAAAGATAGTCTTCTAATAGGTTCAAAATTGCCAGTGATGTGATATCTACAAATTGTATAGGAATTTCACTTATGAGCTTGTTTGAGGAGAGCTCTAACCATTCATGTAATACCTGGGAAAAAAAAAGATTTAAAAGGAGGGGTATTTAAGTAAATTTCTTTGTGGGGCCAATTTTATAATCTATAATTATAAGGGAGTTTTTAGAAAATAAGGTTGAAACCCTAGTTATATATAAGCTTATTAAGTCAACGTATATGGAGAGATATTTTGAGAGAGGAGATTACCTAAAGGACTGAAGTAAAGAAGGTTTGACTGTACAATTGAGGTAAGAGCCTAAGAATCTCTTTTTTGTCAAATCTAAGTTTTATTTGGAATTAGAGTATTTTTTAGTGGGTATTTTGGCCAATAGTGAGACTGTTTATATATATGAGGTTAACAATGTAAACGAAGTAGGAATTTTATTTATTTTTTCTGTGTCCTGTGTTGCGTTAAGTGTAAAAGAAAGCTCTTAGGTCCGGTTTTGCACAGGTTTACCGAAATGGAGTTATGGAAAATAGCAAAAGGTTATGGTGTCCGTGTAGGCTTGATTTTGTATGACATAGAATATAGTACTTTTTATTTTCCTAGTTTTGTCCTAATCTCAAAGAGAACTAGGGGTGAATGGATATTTAAAAAATATATATTAGGTGGTATACTTTTGACCTATATGGCTATACCTATGGTGTATCTATAGGCTTTATCCCTAGGCACTATTAGTGGCAAAAAGTGGAGGAAATATATATATATATGATGAATATGGAGATTTTTAACTATGAGATAATAGTGGGCAATTATTGGATATTTTTAGCAGTCTCTCTTCTGCTCAAGTATTCATATAAGTTTTATTTTAAAAATATTGGATTATTGAGTAAATGATATTTGAAAAGTTGTTTAAGTGATATCTAAGGATTTTAGAGGAAGTGTAAGGGAGAAGTTCCTTTTGATATAGTTTTTTAAGGTAAGTAGCCTTATCCCAATTGGTTTTATTTTGTGTATTTTAACTACTAAAAATTGTTTACAGTTGTTACAATTTTATTTCTATTTTATTACTGATTTCAAATAAAGAATTTACACAAGTATATATGAGCATTGAATATAAGATTTATTTTATTTTATTGTTTTTTTAGCTATATTGATTTAAAGTAAGAATATAGAAATATCACAAAGAATATTGAATATATGACTATATGTATGTATTTGAATAATATATATTTTTGTTAGAAACTATGATTTCATATAAATGATTATAGACAATCTGACTATAAATTGATTCTGATACCCAGCCAATAGGAGTTATTCATTGGTATTTTGATACCTAGCCAATGAGAGTTATTCATTGATACTCTGATACACAAACCAATGGGGGCTATTCATTGATACTCTGATACCCAGCCAATGGGGGTTGTTCATTGGTATTCTGATACCCAAACCAACGGGGGTTATTCATTAGTACTCTGATACCCAGCTAATAGAGGTTATTCATTGGAACTTTGATGCCTAGTCACGGGGATATAGCGTGACCATAGTCATAAGATTGTTAAGAATATGAATTATGTTTGATTATTTGAACTATTTGAGTCCTTAAAACTACATATTTGATTTTGGAAATGTTTGAATATTTGAACTATTTTGAGTTCTTAGAACTACATATTTGATTTTGGAAATGTTTGAGTATTTGAACTATTTTGAGTCATTAAAATTGCTTATGTATTTTTGGAACCTATTGTAAGTTATAACTTTTGATATATATGGAAAACTGACTACTTCTTAAACCATCTATGCTATATTTGTAAGATTAAAGTATGTGATCTATCTGCAATTTATTATTTTAAGACTCTGAAACTTCTTTAGTTATTTTTGAAAACCGATAGTATATTATAACTTTTGAAAATTCATATTACATCTTATTACTTTTTAGATCTATTGTTTAATATAACTTATTAGGATTTTGGTTACTTATTTACTTGTTAACTTACCCCTTTTTCCCTACAGTTTCAGATTGTGAAGAATAGCAAATTTTGGGAACTTTGATGTTGTGTTGTGAGCAGGAAAAGAAACTTAGTGATTTTGGGATTGGATGATCTTCTAATAGTTTTATAATTATTGGCCAATTGGCATTATGTACATGAAGTTTAGATTTTGTTCCTATTAAATTATTGGAGATCTATTCATAAAGAAATTGTTGAGGTATATTGGATTTATTTGATGTAATTTTTTAGGATAAATTTTAGTTGCTAAGAAAGCCTTGCACACTTGTAAGGTGCTTACCTTATAAGTGTGCGGCGGTTGTCACGTGCCTATCTTCATCACAGCTTTTAAATACTTAAAAAGGTTTGTTGGCAAATGCCCATGGAACTCATTTTGAGAGAGATCTATGATTCGCAAATTTGGGAATGAGAATTTGGTCTTGGGGTTGCCTAAGGCACCATGAAAGTTGTTTGATTGCAAGATAAGAACCCGCAACTCTGGAAGAGTTTCCAACCAACGAGGGAAGGTGCTATTAATCGTGTTGTTACCAAAATCTAGAACTTCCAACTTTCTACAATGGACCAATGATTGTGGAAATGACCCTTCAAATTGGTTGCCATTGAGTTTAAGACTTCTCAAGCGACATCCCTTTGCAAATTTTGTTGGGAGGGTGCCAATAAGATTGTTATTTTGTAAATCTAGATCTATGAGATTGTCACTAAAGTTTCCAAAACATGGAGGAATCATGTTACTCAAGTGATTATAAGACAAATCAAGGTACTCAATAGAACTAAGATTGCAAATTGAAGAAGAGATCCGTCAAGTTATATTATTCCTTGAGATTGAAAAGAAAGATATGCCTAGTGGAGGTACTGGAAGTGGTCCTTGAATCAAGTTCGAATGAAAATCAAGATATCTCAAGTTCTTCCATGGAAGGTGTCCTACACTTGTCAATGAATTGTATGAAAGTTTCAAGTAATACAATGAATCCTTCCCCACCTCCAATAACCAGGTTGGAATATTTCCTTTGATTTGGTTGTTGGAAAGGTCTAAGTGGTCAATATATTCTGCAGTTTGTAAAAAGTGTGGAATTTCAATTATGTTGGAAGAAGACAACAATAATGAAACAATTTTGGGTAAGATATTGGTGGCAAAGGTGAAGGAGCTTAGTGACTGGAGAGGATTATTTGACATATCAAGATATTCAAGACTTTTGAGCTTTGAGAATATTTTTGACTCCACATTTCCACTTAAATAATTGAAGGAAATACGTAGATCAATAAGACTCACCAATTTAGAGATTGACAATGGAAGGGAACCATGTAGGTTTTTATTATTCAACAAAAGAGAAAGCAATGAGTTATGCTAGAAATCGCCAATATGCCCAGTGAATTGGTTATAATCAAGAAGTAAGTAATGCAAAGATGGTATTGTATACATCCAAGATGGTATTGTCCCATTCAATAAGTTACCAGATAAGTAGAGATATTCTAGATTTGAAGGAATCTTGTTGACTAGTTGACTATTAGATGAATTATTTGAAGAGAAAATTTGGGTCAAGTTTGTCGTAACTTCCAGAAGCTGCCCTATGAAATTGTTGCCTGAGAGATCTAAGTAAGTGAGAACTTCAAAGTTTGGGAGGGACCATGGAAATTGACCACCAAAGTTATTATTTGAGAGGACCAAAGAAGTGATTTGTGTGAGATTACAAAGAAATGTTGTATATGATCCCCTGAAATTGCATCCATTGAGAAGCAATAGTTTTAAGGACTTGAGATTGCTGATTAAATTAGGTAAGTCGATTGGGAATTCGGTTCTAGAGAGATCCAAGGCCTTGAGAGGACTACTCCAGTTATACGTTGGAAGGGAACCGGTGAGATTGTAGTTGTAACCTACCTCGAGCAGTTGGAGGTTTGGAAGGCGGAATATATTATCTAGTAATCTCCCTTTCAATCCACATTCATAAAGACTAAGAGATGTCAAAGAGGAAGGCAAATTCATGAAAGAATTAGGTGAAACAGAAGACATGTCAACCTCTTCCAAAATAAGTTTAGTTAGATGGGTTAGGTTTTGAACAAGCCTTTTCAAACTAGGCATTTCAATTCTCATGCCAAAATTCCAAGAGAGATCAAGTGAAACCAGTTTGGATAAGTGGGAGATTTTGGAAGGAACATTACTAGCAACGAAGGACTCAGTGAGGCTGAGATGCGTCATGTTCCCAAAGCCACCAAACTTAGACGAAATTACGAAGTAATTGAAATCATTGTAAGCAAGGTTGAGCCTCTAGAGATGGCGAAGAGAGAAAAGGGTGCTATTGGGATGGATGGGACCTTCAAGCCCACTGTAACTGAGGTTGACACCAATGACATGGTCAGTAATTTGATCACAGGTGACCCCATCACACCCACAATAATCTGTACCCATTTTCCACGAATTCTTCGGAGGATAATTGACACAACAAGCAAAGCCGACAAAAAAAGAGTTTTTGAAATGGAGCGAAGGAGAGGATTGGTGTGAATGGCAAAGAGGAGTTGATGAATTAAAAGAGGGAGAAAAGGAACAATTATTAGGTTGAGAAAACAAGAGGAAGCAAATGAGTAAGAGTAGGTGACTTGGGCGTAATACAAATACACGCATGTCGTGTCGTGTTAGCTTATTTTATGGGTTGGGCCAATGACTTAGAAAATTCAAGGTATTGTGTGTCACTTTATTACATTTAGATATCTTTAACCCGTTAATTAAAAATTCAAGGTATTGTGTGTCACTATTACATTTATATATCTTTAACCCGTTAATTAGTAATATCTATGGTCTTGTGGGCTAAATTTAAGGTCTTGTGGATGTCTGCTTAAAGACTTGGAAATCTGTAGTCTTGAAATTTTGGACTATATAAAAATTGTTTGATGTAAATTACAGAATTACAAGTTGAACGTGTGATGATAATCAAACTTGTAGCAATCATGTTATCATGATCAATTTTATGTCACCCATTACTTTTTTCTCAAATAAATTAAAAATTAAAAATTAAATTTTTCTATAATTACATATCTAGTTATCTACTCTTTACTATCCCATGCAATGATCAAGAAAATTCAAGAAACAATATTTGGTGAAAATGCACTTTTCGTCCCTACATGTTGGATCAATTCCCATTTTGGTCCCAAAATTGATTTCGTTGCAAATTTCATCCTAAAAAAAAAGAAAATCGTTTTTAAAATGGTCCCTGCCATCAACCCACTAACGAAAACCTCCTACGTGGCAGACGGAGTATCCTGCTTGCTGACGCGGTGCTGATGTGGCCATTAAAATATTATTAAAAATAATTATTTGGCATTTTTAAATGCCACGTCAGCATTTTAATTTTTTTTAAACAGAGCCACGTCAGGAAATTTATATAAAAAAGAAATTAAATTTTAAAAAAACCTTAAATCTAATTTAATTTTTAAAAATTATTACTTATCATTATTAATTTTCACAAGAACATTACAACTTGTTCTTCTTGTTCTTCCCAATCAAACCAGCAACGAAGAACTCAAACCCAGATTACAAGAACACAAACCCACAACCAATAACTCAAACCCATATTACAACTACACAAATGAAAAAAAAAACAGTGATCAAACACAAACACAGACCCTGATCACAAATAGAGATCAAACACAGGCCTAGATTACAACAACACAAATGAAAAAGAAAAAAGAAAAAAAGAAACAGAGATCAAAAAATTCCTTCATGTTCTTCAACTTGTTCTTTATTTTACAGTTTGTTCTTCCCGTTCTTCCCAAATCGAACCCAGCATCCAAGAACTCAAACCCATCACAAGAACACCAAAGAAAAGAAAAAACAAATTATCATCTCTCACTCTTTCATTGATGAACCCAAGCTCTCCCATTCATTCCTAACAAGAACAACTCTCTCGGTCTCAAGACCCAAACGACATGACCACTCAAAATCAAGATCAATTCTCACGGTCTCAAAACCCAAACAACATGACCCACAAGACAAACCCCAGCAAAACCCAGCAAGACCCAAACAGAATGACCAATCTGAAGAAGAGCGCCGCTGCTTCGGTAGTGAAGGTGGACTCGTTGGGGTCAGTGGAGGAGAGAAAGGCCGATTTGACCCACCACGCACCACCAATCTGACCCACCACGCAAAGCCGATCTGACCCAAAGTCACCGAGATTGAGCTTCATTATGGTCGAGATGGTGGTTGAGACGGAGGCCCAAATCGAGCAATCTGGATCTGCTCCAAACTGCTGGCCTCATCTCATTCTCTCTCTCTCTCTCTCTTTCACTAAACTCAGATCATGATTTAAAATTTTCTAATGATAATAATAATAAATAAATAAAATGGTTTGATGATTTTTAAAGTATATACACCTTTGACTAACACACTTTAAAAAAAAAAGTAAATACACTTACTACTAAAATGGTCTAATGGTAATTCTTTTTAAATTTTCTAATTAATTTAATTAGATTAATAAAAAAAATCCTTTAAATCTAAAAAAGAAAAATTTTTGTTTGTTTTTTATTTTTTAAAATTAAAATTAAAATTGAGGAATTAATTTTTTTTTTGTTTTTATTTTTTATTAATTAAAATGCTGACGTGGCATTTAAAAATGCCAAATAATTATATTTAATAATATTTTAATGGCTACGTCAGTGCCACATTAGCGTCACGTCAGCAAGTAGGGCACTTCGTCTGCCACGTAGGAGGTTACCATCAATGGGTTGACTACGGGGACCATTTTAAAAACGATTTTCTTTTTTTAGAGATGAAATTTGCAACGAAATCAATTTTTGGACCAAAATGGGAATTGACCCAAAATGTAGGGACGAAAAGTGCATTTTCGCCAAAATATTTTTATATAACACATATTTATTCAAGTTTAAGCTCCAAATTAATTACATCCTCCAAATTAAAAACTTATTTTCAAATCAATCATTAAAATTTTTTCTTTCTTTCATTTCAGTCTTTAACTTTAAATATGTTTTCAATTTAGTAATTCCAATAGCATCCAATCTTGCCATTAGTTTAATTTTTTTTCATATTCCAAAATGACATTATTTTAGTGAACTTTTTTTTTTTGGATGTGTTGTGATATCATTACTTAGTTCTAATTTTGTGTTGTAAAATTCCAATTCATGCATACAGTGGTAAAGTCAACATCATACTCGGTTTCTTTTTGGGCTAAAAGTAGGGGATTTAATTAATGACTGATTATTTACAATTTGATTTAATTAAAAATACTTTAAATAAAAGATAAAATAGAATAATAATAGATAACATTTCTTTTCTTTTCTTTTTTTCCTTTTGTTATGGAAAAATTTTCATTACTGTTTGATTTATTATAGCAGTAAACTTACATTCTTTTGAGACTATCCAAAATGAAGAATGTCAGATTCAATTTTGAAGAATTTTTCCATTCCTTTTTCTAAGGAAATTTTATATATGCCAATAAAATTCTTGTGTATTCTAGTTGCATTCTCATCCCTTGTCAATGACACATTTCTGAATCCTTTTTAGTAAGTTGAATCTAGATCAGCTATTGACAAAAATTTAATTGTTGTGACTTTTATTTTCCTTCATGCTAAATCACAAGAGCTACTTTCAAATAGGATAACATTTATATTGATAAAAATGTTTTGTTTCCCTTTATACTTAATACTCCATATATATATATTATATATATATATATATATATATATATATATGTTTTAGAGATAATTACAATATGTACTTTGTACATGAAGAGATGTCAATTCAACTATAAAGCCCTTGGTCAGCATATAATCTTTTTAGATGCATGCAACCATGAGGCATATGCTCATTGCCTATTCTGTGCATCTCTGATGTGGGGAAGAAAGCAAGGAGGGGACCTCCACGATGCTCAAAATCTTTTTTTTGTTTTTTTTTTTTTTTTTTTTTTTTTCCATTATGTGAAACTCATATTTCTTGTTACTTGATAAATACTATGAAGAGATATATTAGTATTGTTTCAATCTTTTTAATTATCTTTTGATAACTTTGATGAGAGAGCAAAAAATTTTCTTTCGTAAATACCCTTAAGTTATTACTATTTGTTATATAATTGAGAACCTTTTTCTAAATATGTAAACATCCATATTTAATATTTTAATAACAACTAATTGGGGAAGTTGGCTTAGGGGTAACAACTAAGAAAAGTTTAATTAGTTGTTTTATCTCTTAAAAATTTTATGAAAGAAAATGATATCATTCATTTTTTAGTCATTGATATACTAGACTCCTTCAACTTTGAAGATGTGTGACACCATCGAAAGTCCTTATTTATTTATTTTTTTAATAGGGAAATACCATTAGAAAACTTAAATCATGTTTGCGTTTTAACAAGTCTTTGATCATTCTTTGGAACTTCGAAAGACTTTGAAAATTCAAGTCTTGGAATTTTTTTCTTTGATCACTATAATTTTGGAATTTTGGACTACATTATATTGTTTGATGCAACTTGCAAAGTTATAGACAAAACATGTGGCAACTGATTAAACATGTAGCAATCATGTTATCCGAATAAGTTTAATTTCATCCTTTCTTTTTGCTCAAATTAATTAATAAAATTGATTTATGATTAGATATACTCATTTTTCCCTGTAATAATCAAGAAAATTCATTTTTACATTATACATTTAATTACAAACGGTACTTAGAAGCTGAAGCTCTGGGAGGAAGACAAGCAAGATCAAAATGATGTCGTCCAGCTTTAGTTAACAAAATTATCAAAATGACGTCACTCAACTTAAATGAATCCTCATTGAACCAAAACATTACCATTTCTGTTTTGTAGCTGAGCTGGAATATGACCATTAGAAACATAGCTATAAGAATCATGGTTTTAAAAACCGAATCAAGAATCAAGCTGTTTTTTTCAAAATTTCCGATTTTTGATCAGTTTTGAGACATTTAACCGGACCGGACTACACCGGTTTTCCCAGTTTGAACCGGTCGGACCGGCCGGTCCAGTTTTTAAAACAGTGGTTAGAATCTCTTTTTTCTAATCTCCTTTCTCTACTTCTATCAATTACACTACTTGTGTTCAGGGGTCAGCCTAATCCTCTTCTAACCATTAAATAAGACTAATATATATATATCTATTCAAACTTAATTTTTTTATTTAAAATATTTAAAACTCTCTTAATGTAGTCAAGACGAAAAAATTTTATATGTACTAAGCCTTATAGTTATTCTTTTTTTTTTCCTTTATTTATAGATAATGAAATGAAATACTAATGCAACTTCTCAAATAAATGTGTCAAATTTTATATATTGTTGTTTAGCTTCAGTTTCTTGTTCGTTGCTTTTGACTCAATCTTTCATGAATGTGTGTATTGGAGAAAAAAAAAATAGCACTGCTCTTTCTATATCCCCCGAATTCATTCAACCATGAAAGCTCATGCTAGTTAATAGACAAAGATCCCAAAGATTTAGTGAAATGCACATGGGTTGAATGAAAGATATCTGTCATCAATTTGTATGCCAGAAAACAAGATACAACTATTCTTACTATAAGGCATAATGAAAGATATATGTCATCAATTTGTGTGGAAGAAAATAAAATACAATTATTCTTACTAAAAGCCATTGAAAACATGTGGTATAGGTTAGATTTCCAGTTAATGCTTCACAAGTTTTTGGTCATTGTTTGGAACTTGCAAAGACTTTGGAAAGTTGTAGTCATGGAATTTTGGACTGTATAAGAATTTGTTGATACTAATTGCATAATTATAGGCACAATGTGTAGATATTATGTTATTCAGTTCCCTCTATTATTCATGCTAGATTGAACATGTGGTATAGGTTACATGTCCTAGTTAATACTTCACAAGTTTTTGGTCATTGTTTGGAACTCGCAAAGGCTTTGGAAAGTTATAGTCTCGGAATTTTGGACTATATAAGAATTGTTTGCTATTGCCTGCGGAGTTGTGGAGATAATGTGTAGATATTATGTTATCGTCCCTCTATTATTCATGCTAGATTGAACGTGTGGTATAGGTCAGATTTCCAGTTAATACTTCACAGGTTTTTGGTCATTGTTTGAAACTCGCAAAGACTTTGGAAAGTTATAGTCTTGGAATTTTGGATTGTATAAGAATTGTTTGATACTGATTGCGAAGTTGCAGAGATAATGTGTAGATATTATGTTATCTGGGTCCCTCTATTATTCATGCTAGATCGAACATGTACCAATCAAGTTTTTGGGTCAATTTTACTTTTATGTCATTTGTTTCTCTTTCCTCAAATATTTTATTATTAACAAAAATTGGTATTTACAATGATCAAGAGTTCAACAAAAATTAGTTATTTATAATGATATTATTTAAGATTAAATTTACAATTAAATTCTCTCTCTCTCTCTCTCTCTCTAAATATAAATATATATATATATATATATATTTTAATTGGTTAAGTCATCCTATAATTTTTAACATATCTTTCGTTCAACAAGCGTCAATCGTTTTCACCAAATCTTGTCATTGTTCAAAACTTTCAAAGACTTGTAAAGTTGTAGTCTTAGAATTTTGGACTATATAAAATTTTTATGATGCGAATGGCAGAATTGCAAACTAAACGTGTGGTCATTGAACATGTAACAATAATATTATCTAGGTCCCTTTGTTAAACCAAGCCAGAATGAATATGCAGAAATCGTGTAGTCTAGGTCCGTTTTATGTCATCCTCAAAAATAAAAACAAAAAGGTCTGTTTTATGTCATCTATTTATTTTTCCTCAAAATAAATTAGAAAAAAGAGAGGGGCAAAAAGAAAGATTTCTTATTTTCGTGCCCTGAGAGCTACAGATCGAGAGAACCCGCTTCTGATGCCCCTATTCCCGGTACGGAGCAGGGGAGTGAGTTGTGTTTGGCATTTCTCCACTGTTAGCCCGCAGTGGATTACCTCAGTTCAGATTTTTCTCTGCAACTCGGGAACATGAAGTTGGAATCGCTAGTAATCGCGGATCAGCATGAGAGTTGATTCCCGGAGTGACGGAAGAATAGGAGTAGTGGTGGGAAGACTCTTGAAAGCACTTCTATACCCTGCTAAGCCTTAGAAAGAGAAAGAAGAGGAATGGAAAGAAATCGGCGTACTCCGATCAGTGGGGGGAATCTTTGGCTCTATCGAACATACAGGGAATTGGAGGTAGCATTCCAACAATGTTAAGTCATGGACTGGTTCCTTCAGCCCTTTTTCTATGTGTTGGTGTTCTATATGACCGACATAAGACTCGACTAATTTATAAGTTCAAATCTACGTGCAATGATCATTTGCAATAATCAAGAAAAATCAATAAAAGATTTTTTTTTATACATATTTATTCAAGTTTAAACTACAAAATACATAACTTCAATATATTTTCAAATTAGACATTTAAATTTCCTTTCCCCCCATTTTAGTCTTTCAACTGTAATCTAATATTAATTTAGTCATTTTGTCAATTTTGTCCAATCTCACTATAAGTTTTAGATTTTTCACTTTATAAAATGATGTTATTTTAGTGAATTCTATGAGGCAGATCCAATGGGAGAGCTAAATTGAAAATGAATGAAAATTAAAGGACTCAAATAAAAAAAATAAAAACAAAAAAAAAGTCAAAAAAAATCACTGAGTTGAGAAGAATGCAAAATTTGAGTGTAATTTGTAATTGAACCTAATACTTTCTTAGAAGAAAGTATCACTAATCTTCACACTAATGATGGTCTTGATGGATGTAATAAATCCTAAAACTACTTAGGTTGGTGTCTATGAATGATTCCTATAAATACAGACATAAAGTGGTTTTTGTATGCTTTTAAAGGGTGATAGAAATATGGAAAAAAAGAAAGTGAATTTTGTGGCTCTGGGTTGGTAACCTAAGTTTTAGAGGTTTTTAGCTTAAAGCCAATGATAATCACTTTTAATTCGAATACTAAGTTGAGACTTGAGAGATGCATTTTCCTTATTTTTAGTGCTCAAAAGTTGTGCAATTGGTGGTATAATCTCATTTTTATCTCCCACAAAAATTAATAAAAAAAGAAAGAGAAAATCATATCCAAAACACAGAAATTTGGAGCTCCAGTGCCGTTCAATTAGCAATTAGAGCGTATGAATCAACACTTTGGTTCAACTAGTGGAACGCTAATTTTCCAAATAGGTCCCATTTTTTGGATTTTTCATTTGAAAAGTGCTAAAGTTACAAACTATTTTACATTATTTTTTACAAACTGCTAATATGGTAAGTTATTAAGTAAAAACAATTAGGTTAATGTTAGGTGCTGATGAGAACTAATAAGAATTAGCCACATCAACAATTTATAAAAATGTTGTAAAATAGTTTTTATGTGTAACATTACTCTTTTCAATTTAATTCTAATTTTTACTGTTGTTTTAAAAATAATTTAGAATTTCTAGTATAATTGGATTTTCTTTTTCATATTGCTCTTCCATCATTCAAACTTCAATTAACTAATTAAATAAATGTAGCATCTAATAAGATAAATAAAGTTATTTTGAAATTAATTAAAAGGATAATATTATACACATTGATAGCTGCCTTCTTTTCTAATTTTTTTTCTAAAAAAATAGTAATAATGAAAAAGATGAAGAAGAAGAAAAGAAAGAAAGCTACCATTCAATGTGCTTGCAAATGGTTCCCTAAGAAATATATGACATAAACAGTCCTTGATAATACCATTTCTACACTTTCAATATAGCATGGTTAATTCAGACACCTAGACAATATGATTGCTATGCGTTTAATGATTGCTTGCTACACATTTAATTTGCAATGACTCAGCAATCTGAACAAACAATTCTATGGTCCAAAATTTAAGGTAAGTAATAATAGACAGACCCTGCAGAAAAATATGCTTCCCAAGTCTTTGCAAGTTAAACGTCAACAAATAATAAATATCGAAATTATTTTTTAGTGATTAGTTATACAATTTGTAAATGTACTGTAATAAAAATTATAATATTTCTAACATGACTTTTTTGTGTAGGGTTTCCTAAAGAGAGAGAGAGAAATTTTATAATATTTCTAGCATGAATTCTTTGTGTAGGGTTTCCTTCTAGGGTATTTAATTTTTTTTTCTCTAACTTTGCTCTCTTTTTTTTCTTTTTTTTTAAAAAAACTTTTTTCTTACAAAAATCCTACATAAATTCACTAGTCTCCTTCTTCATCCTTTTTCCAAAAGTGAGGGGGAGGGGGGGGGGGGTATTTATAGCAAAAATGGAGGAAAGTGGAGGCTAGCATTGGTGTACCATGGTACACTAATGCTAGACACCCCCTCAAAGGGGCAGCTGGCATTAGTGTACTTGGTACACCAATTCTAGCTCCATCCTTATTCTTATTTGCTTTGTCAGCGCCTCATCAGCAATTTTTGTGTTTTTCTAATTTCAGGCCTGATTTTCGTATGTCTAGTTTTCAATGGTCCTGGCCTCATTGGATTTGGAGCTACGGTCATCAAGATATTGCACTCGGAAGGGAAGTGATGCAAAGTCGAAAAATTCTGGACTTCCTTTGAAAAATTCATATTTTTTTTTTTACTCTAAAGCTGATATTGTCGAGCCCTTTTGGAAAAAAATTAGCGAAGACCTTCTTATTGAAGATGGTCCAGCCATTCATTCCATTTCTTGCCCAATGCTACATTTTATTGCGCGAAGTCGGGTAAAAAACTGCCAATTTTCCTGAAAAATATAGTGAAGGTTTTATTAGGGTTTTAGTATTTTTGGGATATTTCATTCGTTTTAACTCTGATTTTAGCTTGTAAACTATCGCTTCGAAGGGAAAAACATGTCCTACGAGAATGTCCAACAGTCAACATGATCCAACGGTCAGATAAAAAAGTCAACTTTTTGACCACACCCAGTTAGGGTTTTGGTCAGATTTTCATTAAAACGGGTTTTTTCAAATGTTGTGACTTTTTGATTCACCATTCAACACATGTTGTATTTATTTTTGCCCTTTTTGGCATTGAAACTCATGGTTTTACACCTTTTCTAATTTTTTGGATTTTTTGGGTCTTTGTTTTGAAGCTTGAATTGGGACTGGACAAAATACAGTATCGACACATACTTGTACCTAGAAACCCAGATTTTAGGGTTTTGTCATTCTGATGTCTTGTTTTGCTCTTAATTACATGTTTATGTTTTTTGTAGCTTAAATTCTACATTTTTAGGATTAGATTTAGTAGAATAAAATGTTTTATTTGCTTAATTTGTTAGATTAATGATTAGGGTTAATGTGCTTTGATGAATGATATGAACATGCATAAATCACATGAGCAGGCATTAATGCATAGGTGCTGAGATAAGGTTGATGCAATAAGGTATGTCATGCTTGTATTGTATAAACACACATTTAATTTTTATGATGAACATGATGCACATGATGAGTGGTGTACGCTTGAATATGTAAATGTGCTTGATTAATTTTGTTCATTACTTACTGCCGTGTTGATGTAGGTGTCAAATGACGCTTACTGTTCTTGGATATATGAAGCATGAATTGCTTAGATGAATGTTAAGACATGTGCCAAAAATGTGTTGAGATAGATGTTAAAATACGATATGTCGTGTTGGATGTTAGTGATGGAAATATGCATGTTCGCAGCGGAAAAATAACGGATTTACTTCATTCATATAAGTTAACATGTACTATACAAGTTTTAGAATTTATGAACAAGAAAGTGTACCTTGGAGCGGTAAATTTCAAAACCAAAGATCAGAAGCGCTTGGGAACACTTTCACTCTTCACTCCAATTCCACTAATGCCCAAGATGTGTGGTCTCTCAATCAATTCAAAGGGAGAAGGTCAAGGAGTGTCTAACACTTCTTACACCACTTCACAAATTGTGTTCATACAATTCTCTAAAGAAAATTATGTATGTTTCTCCTTTTGTGTCTAACCGATTATCTAATTGGGCTGGTCTTTTGGGCCTTTCCAATTGGGCTTAAGTGTGTAACTTGGAGTGGGACGAAAAGGGACCAATAAGGCACTAGCTCCAATGGGCCTTGGGCTTTTCTATCAACTCTTGACAAGTCCAAAGTTACCATTAACTATATTTAATACCACTATATAAATATAATTGTATTCTAGGCCTTATCTATAAATTATATCCCAAGACTTTATTGTACATGCAACCCCTTCATAAAATATTCGTAGTAACACAAAGTCATGAATGTAGACTGCCACTTTGTAAATTACTACATCTTATCCTTGGGTACCCGGTTTAATCCTTTAAGTTATTCATCATATATTTATGAAATCCAATTTCATAAATATATACTCTAGCAACAATTTACTAAAGTAGTTAGGCCTAACATTCTGAATAACAAACTCATTAAACTTATCTCAAGGGAATATTTTATATATCTGTTAAGAGACTCTGAATTCCGTCTTGAGAATATATGTTCTATCAACATTAAATGCGGTTGCCCAACATATTGAGATTTTGACTGTAACTCTAGATCTCACTCCTGATATATTAAAGGAACCTACACCTCATGATCAAGTCCATTATTCTCTCAGGATTAAGAGTTCATGCAAATATATGTCGTGAGTTTATTATTCATTTGACAGTCGTTAGGTAAATAATAAATCTCACACCGGTCCTGTTCAATATCTTTTAACTCTTAAAACATATCAACATATCAACTAGAAATCTCCATTTTCATGATCAAGACAAATCATCTTAGTTGATATGTTATAGTCTTCACAGATGAAATGCCCAATTTCATCACCAACTACGAACTAAAATTCTGAGTTTACAAAGAACTTGTGATTTATATCTTTAGTGACTTTTCACATAAATCACATACTATGCATCTCATGGACTATATGATAATGTCTCAAAATTCATGTTACCATTATTTTCAGATAATAACAAAACAATTTTATCAAACACAACATTAAGTCATACATAATAAAATACATAACATCATACAATAGGATTTAAAGGCACACATCCTAATAATCTCCCACTTGCACTAAAGACTATTGTGCACTAATCTAACTCACATCTCCTCCAAATGTGACTCGAAAGTCCTTTGGGGCAAGGTTTTGGTAAAGGGATCTGCTAGATTCTTTGTACTATCAATCTTTGCTACTACCACATCTCCACGAGTAACAATGTCTTGAATGATGTGATACTTTCTCTCAATGTGATTTCATTTCTTGTGATTCCTTGGATCTTTGGATTGTGCAACCGCTCCACTATTGTCACAGAACAATGTAATAGGAACTTGCTCAATTCTCATAACACTAAGATCAGAAAGGAATTTCTTGAGCCAAACAGCCTTTTTTGCTGCTTCACAAGTAGCAAAATACTCGGCTTTTATGGTGGAGTCAGCAATACAAGATTGCTTAATACTCCTCCAACTTATGGCTCCACCTCCCAAGATTTCTTAATCCCAACGTAGATTTTCTGAAATCTAGATCCGACTGAAAATCTGAATCTATATAGCTAATGGGAATCAAATCCTCACAACGGCAAATAAGCATATAATCTCTCATTCTCTATAGATACTTGAGAATATGTTTTACAGCTTGCCAATGTTTTGGTCCTAGATTTGATTGATATCGGCTGACCATACCAACTGAATAATGAATATTTGGCCTAGTACAAAGCACGACATATATGAGACTTCCCACAGCAGAAGCATAGGGAACTTGTCTCATCATATTTTCCTCCTCTTGAGTCTTAGGCCTTTAGTCATCAAACAGAGGAACTCCATGTCTAAAAGGAAGTAAACCTTTCTTGGAGTTTTGCATGCTAAACTGTTCTAGAACCTTATCTATATATCCAGCTTGTGACAAACCTAACATCCTATTTTTTCGATTTCACCAAAGCTTGATCCCTAGAATATAGTTAGTTTCGCCTAAGTCCTTCATATCAAATTGGCTTGACAACCAAACTTTAACCGATGACATTACTCCTACATCATTTCCAATGAGTAAAATGTCATTAACATAAAGCACTAGGAACATTACTACTATGTCTTGATGTCTTTTGTATACACATGACTCATCAAGATTTTGTTCAAAACCAAATGATTTGATTGCCTGATCAAATCTAATGTTCTATGACCTAGTGCTTAAGTCCATAAATGGACCTTTTCAACTTGCATACCATATGCTCTTGGTTCTTTGCTATGAAACCTTCTGATTGCAATATGTAGATTTCTTCTTCAAGATTGCCATTAAGAAATGCAGTCTTGACATCCATTTGCCAAATCTCATAATCATAATGAGCAGCAATAGATAAGAGAATTCTAATAGATTTAAGCATGGCTACTGGCGAAAAATTTTCATCATAGTCAATGCCTTCTTTTTATGTATACCCTTTTGCCACTAGTCTTGCTTTAAAGGTTTCAACCTTCCCATCTATCCCTCTCTTCCTCTTGTAAACCCATTTGCAACCAACAGATTTAATGCCATTAGGCGCCTCTACAAGATCCCAAACTTGATTGGAATACATCGAATCTAATTCAGATTTCATAGCTTAGAGTCAATGATGTGCATCTATATCATTTATAGCTTCATCATAAGTGTAGAGATCCGATTCGGCCTCTTCAGAGATAGCTTCATAAGTTTCTCCCAAGCCTATAAATCTCACAAGAGGCCGAACAATTCTCCCACTACGACGAGGCTCCTGAGTATCTTATGGTGTATCTAATACATCCACATCATCCCTAGTTTCATCCAACGGTTGTTTAACTACAGATTCATTCATTTTAGCCAAAACAACTCTACTTCTAGGAGTAAAATTATTCATATAGTTATTTTCCAAGAATTTGGCATTTGTGCTAACAAACACTTTATTATCCTTATAACTATAGAATAAACCTCCAACTGTTCCTTTTGGATACCCTACAAAGAAAATCACTTCTGTTTTAGACTGTAACTTGTCAGACTTTCCTTTTAACACATGTGCTAGACAACCCCAAATATGGAGATGTTTTATACTAGGCTTACACCCAGTCCACAACTCTACAGGTATTTTAGGAACAAACTTCGAAGGTACTAAATTCAAAAGATACATTGTAGTACTCAAGGCATATCCCCAAAAAGAAATTGGTAGAATCGAATAACTCATCATGGATCTAACCATATCTAAAAAGTCCTATTCCTTTTTCTGCTACACCATTTTGTTGTGGAGTTCTAGGTGCAGTCAATTGGGATATAATCCTATTTTCAGTTAAGTAATCCTTAAAATCTCCAAGAAGGTATTCGCCACCTCGATCAGATCAAATGGCCTTTATGCGTTTACCCAATTGATTCTCAACTTCAGCCCTAAACTCTTTGAACTTGTCAAAAGTTTCGGACTTCCGTTTCATTAGGTACACATAACCAAATCTAGAATAATCATCAATGAAAGTAATGAAATACTCATAACCACCTATTGCTTGGATTGATATAGGACCACATTCATCTGAATGTACTAGTTCTAGCAAATCTTGAGCTCTTCTACCTTTTGCATTAAAAGGTCGTTTGGTCATTTTACCTTCCAAACAAGATTCACAAACTGGAAATTCATCAAAGTCCATAGGCCCAAAGAGTCCATCTTTGATCAGTCTTTGAATTCTATTTGAATTAATATGACCTAAACGCAAGTGCCAAAGATATGCATCACTAGAAGAAGAAAACTTTCTCTTTAATGATTTCACAAGTGAATTATTATCTAATTCAAAATTGTATAATTCATGTTTATCAGGAGTTAAAATATAAAGACCATCTATAATATTGCCAGAACAGATAAACAATTTATCCTTCTTTATTACAATATTGTCTTTTAGGATAATACAATACCCATGTTTACCTAAATAAGTTGCAAAAATCAAATTCCTATGAACATTAGGTACAAACTGAAAGTCTTGCAATATTAAAACCCTATACTCAAAACACAAATTAACAACACCAACAGCTTTAACCGGAGTTTTGCTCCCATCAGCCAAAGTAAGAAACAATTCTCCTTCACTCAGCTTTCTGGTCTCTTGAAATCTCTGCAAAGAATTGCAGATATGATTAGTACAACCTGAATCCACACACCAGGAATCTGTGGGATTCTATACCAAACATATTTCAAGAAGAAAGGAAGTTTTCATACCCTTGTTCTTGGCAGCCTTAAACTTTGGACAATTTCTTTTCCAATGTCCTTTCTCACCACAATGGAAACTCTTTCCTTTAAGCTTCTTTCCTTTGTCAGCAACCCTTAAGGCAATTTGCTTTCCCTCTTACTTAGTGAAGTCCTTCTTCTTCTTCTTTTTACCATTGTCTTTCGACTTAGGTTGAGAAGTAAAAGCTTCACCAACATTGGCTTCAACACTAGAAGTACCAAGGATGCCTTCCACCGCTATCAACTCATTCATTAATTTAGACAATGAATAAACCTTTTTGTTCATATTATAATTCAGTCTGAATTCCTTGAATGATTCCGGTAGTAACTGGAGTATTATATCCACTTGGGATTCTCCATCAATGTCGGCACCTAAAATCTCTAATGTATTAAGATTAAATATCATTGTAAGACAATGCTCCCTGACTAAAGTACCTTCAACCATATTGGTATTATAAATTTGCCTCATGGTTTCTTGCCTTGCTGAACGGCCTTGCTCACCAACATCTCTTTTAGACTATGCATAATGTCCGAAGCTGGTTCTACATCCTGCATTTGATGCTGAAGAACATTTGAAATAAATGCTAGGATATAGCACTTGGCCATCTCATTAGATTTCTGCCAACGATCATATCGTTGTTTTTCCTCAAGAGGAGCATCTAATGAAGGAAAGCTAGGACATGGTTGAGTAAACATATATTTGTGCTCTTCAGCAGTTAAAACAATGTCCAAATTTCTTTTCCAGTCAACATAGTTGGATCTAGTCAGTTTGTTTTGATTAAGAATAGAAACAAGTGGGCTAAATGATACCATGTTCAAATATGAAAATAATAAACATGAATATAATAAGTAAACTGGACATTATCAATTTAGCATATAAACATATAGTATGAAATCTTAATAAAACCATAATATAATATATGCAATGACAACCCAATCTCATATTCAATATTCCTCAGCATAAAGTGAACATTAAATATTATGATTGATTGAGAACTATTCTCATTATTAATGCTATCATGATAACACTTATCAAACACTAATAATATGTCGTTTTACATTTAGCCTCTAAGTAATAACAGTAAGAACTCAGCATAGAAGATACTATAATACTTAGTCTAGTGTATACCATTGTCTAGAATCATGTGTGGCCACATTTCATCCCTTTAACAGGCTTATTTTGTAGTACCATGATACAAACACCCTCCGCATGGAATGCAAAGCTCAAAGCCAAGACAAGGCGCTTGATCAAACCACTATAAACCAAGAAATCCAATTTTGTAGGACCATGAAATAAATACTCTCCGCATAGAATGCTAAGCTCGAGCCAAAGACAAAGTATATATTTCACACTACTATAAACTAACAATGGAAGCCGTGAGATCCAACCCTTATATCTCTCTCCTACTAGATGTTTTAAGATGAAGGTTTTTAATTTAAAACATGCATAAACTAATTACACATTGCCTTGCTCTTTATATATGTAAAAACACTTAGGAAAAATTTTGAATCCATAGTCCTCGATCGATCAAGGATGTACCTTGATCAATCGAGAAAAGTTCTAGTTGCCCAATTGATCCTCAATAGATTCTCGATTGATCGAGAAAAAGTTCTATGAAGCTCGATGGATTCTCGACAGATTCTCGATCGATCGAGTAATCTTTTGTCAGCTTGACCGCTCCTCGATAGATTCTTGATCGATCGAGAATCAATTGCACAAAGCTTGATCGATGCTCGACAGATGCTCGATCAATCGAGCGTCGCGAATTTCGAATTTTCCAGAATTTCCAAAAAATAGTTTTTCAACGTTTTCATAAACAAAACAACCAACATACGATCATAATGAACATAAATTGATATCAAAAATGAATTACATTGATGCTATAGCCTTAAAGTTCAGTTTAACATACCTAAACTAAAAATTAAACAACATTATAATATCAAAATCAGTTTTTATCAAAAACAATAATTTCAACAACCATGCAGAAAACTATTTTCTAACAAAATGAAATCATCGTCAATAATTCCAAAACTATAAACATGTTAAACAGATACGAAATGAAGACCGCTCTGATACCATTTGATGGAAATATGCATGTTCGCAGTGGAAAAATAACAGATCTACTTCATTCATATAAGTTAACATGTACTATATAAGTTTCAGAATTTAAGAACAAGAGAGTGTACCTTGGAGCGGTGAATTTCAAAACCAAAGATCAGAAGCGCTTGGGAACACTTTCAATCTTCACTCCAATTCCACTAACGCCCAAGATGTGTGGTCTCTCAATTAGTTCCAAAAGGAGAAGGTCAAGGAGTGTCTAACACTTCTTACACCACTTCACAAATTGTGTTCATACAATTCTCTACATTAAATTTTTTATGTTTTTCCCTTTGTATCTAACCGATTATTTAATTGGGCTGGCCTTTTGGGCCTTTCCAATTGGGCTTAAGTGTGTGGCTTGGAGTGGGATCAAAAAGGACCAATAAGACACTAGCTCTAATGAGCCTTGAGCTTTTCTGTCAACTCTTGACAAGTCCAAAGTTACCATAAACTATATTTAATACCACTATATAAATATAGTTGCACTCTAGGCCTTATCTATAAATTATATCCCAAGACTTTATTGTACATGCAACCCTTTCATAAAATATCCATAGTAACACAAAGTCATGAATGTAAACTGCCACTTTGTAAATTACTACATCTTATCCTTGAGTACCTTGTTTAATCCTTTAAGTTATTCATCATATATTTATGAAATCCAATTTCATAAATATATACTCTAGCAACAATTTACTAAAGTAGTTAGACTTAACATTCTGAATAACAAACCCATTAAACTTATCTCAAGAGAATATTTTATATCTCCATTAAGAGACTATGAATTCCGTCTTGAGAATATATGTTCCATCAACATTAAATGTGGTTGCCCAACATACTGAGATTTTGACCGTAACTCTAGATCTCACTCCTGATATATCAAAGTAACCTACACCTCATGACCAAGCCAATTATTCTCTCAGGATTAAGAGTTCATGCAAATATAAGTCGTGAGTTTATTATTCATTTGACAGTCGTTAGGTAAATAATAAATCTCACACCGGTCCTGTTCAGTATCTTTTAACTCTTAAAACATATTAACATATCAACTAGAAATCTCCATTTCCATGATCAAGACAAATCATCTTAGTTGATATGTTATAGTTTTCTCAGATGAAATGCCCAATTTCATCACCGACTACGAACTAAAATTCTGAGTTTACAAAGAACTTGTGATTTATATCTTCTATGATTTTTCACATAAATCACATACTATGCATCTCATGAACTATATGATAATGTCCCAATATTCATGTTACCCTTAATGTCATACATAATAAAATGTCATACATAATAAAATACATAACATCATATAATAGGATTTAAGGGCACACATCCTAACAGTTTAGATACATGTTAGGATAAGTTTAGTGTGTGTGTGTGTGTGTGTGTGTGTGTGTGTAGAATAACCTATTAGAAGACTCTTTGATGGAATTAGGATTGGAACACAATGAGTAGAGGCCTGTGGAGGCCCCAAAAAGGATATAAAAAGCTCGTTGAAGGCTTTTCTTTTGGTTTATCGCATTTTGGGTCCTTGGCAATGTGACTCTTTGTGTGCATGTGTTTCTAGAGTCTCTTTTTCTTATTTTTATTTTAGGAGTCGCCACCAACAATTGATTTTGTACTAAGTGTGATTGGTTACCTATTTGTCTAATCATTTTTAAGTTACCTAATTAACTAAAACCAATTTTAATGGTAGTAAATTAAGGTAAACCAAAAGTCTCGAATCAAATATTTTGGACTCCAAAATTCGGTTATGTGTAGGGAAGGTGTTAGGCTCCACACACCATCTATCTAAAATATAGCACCCTATTATAGTCTTAATTCTACTGTTATATTTTCGGTGAAAAATTTAGATACTTGGCATTTTGTTTTTGAAAAATGTTTTGTACAAACAACACACACACACTTGTGAGTATTTATTTATTTATAACGTAGCATGTGAATATTTATTTCAAAGAATTATTTACAAACAAAGAATGTGAAGTGTGTGTGTGTATATATATATAGCATGTGAAAGAAATTTACTACATTCAAGAAATAATATATATGATTTTAAAATGTGAATATTTATTTATTATACACTAAGCATGTGAATATTTACAACCTAAAAAAAAAAGAGGGGGAAGACACTAAGCACCTTGTTGTTATACTCCATTTTTCTTATTTCTTATGCAAAAACACAATAGGCCAAGACATTAGCGCCAAAGGGGAGGGAGGGATCATGTTAGCTTGATTGGTGCCTTTTGATTCAATAGAATTGAACCACAAGCACGAACCTCTAAAAGATTCATATGCAATTCCTAAAGAGCTAAAAACAAATGATGCACAAGTGTTAAAAGATGGAAACTCTGACAACTTACCTAAAAGGCGTGACCAATTTCTTTTGAGAAAAAGAATGAGATTCTAAATTGATTGTTTGAAAAACCAAGTTTGCACATTTTATAATTAAAGATTTAAAAAGGATTTTCTAGGTTTTTATGAGAAAGGGTTTTGCTTAAATAAAAGTGAAGAAAGTGTTGGTTTCTGTGAGGACCCGAGGACTTGAGGACCAGAAGATCTAAAGACCCGAAAACATACTGGAAAGCATAAGGAGTAGAGGAGAATAAAAGTCAAAGGCCCGAGGATGAAGTGGGATGGTCTGGAAAAGTACGAAAGATAGATTGGTGATGTATGGGGTATATTACAAATATCTGGGTTGAGGTGGATAACTATGAACGTTGCATTGAATGCTCTGCACCAAGCGTTCTAGCCGCATTGAATAGGGAGTACCAGCTTTATCCGTTGCATTAATGTGGAAATGACCTGAATAGTACAAAGCACAGAGCTAAAGCTTCTCTCCATTACTAACTACAAGGGAATGGACAAGTGTCATTAAAAGGGGTTGAGTAAATGAGAGGTGTAGGGCTGAGATAGTAAGAGCAAAGGGTATAAATAAGAGAGGAGAGACACAGGTAAAGGGGACGTCAAAAAACTTTGTTGTTGATTGTTAGTCTTGTACGTGATTTTTGGTCCTTACAATTGGCGTCGACTGTGGGAATAATAAAGTGTGGCGTTTTGGTTTGAAGGTGAATGGTAGAGGCGAATCAGGAAAAGGAAGAATCAATAGGTTCACAAAGGGGAAGCCCAATTATAAATATGCAACAGGGAGTTGGAAAGAAACACACCCCAAGTCTGGTGATGGAATCATATCGTAATGATCAAGTGGCTGGGCAATGATCACCGACTGAGAAGCAAATGTCTCGTGATGAGGTGTTGTAGCAAATGCAATCTGAGATAGATTATCTACGCAAACGCTTAGATTGTAAGAAGCGTGGTAGGAGGAGCCCGTCTTACTCGTCCAGTGATAGCGCCGAGGAAAAACGAGGAGGAAAGGAACATCAAGCATCTGAGTCTCTTCACAGTGAGGCCCGTTTGATTACTTCTTCGGGTGCTAGGGCAAAGAGAAATGAGGAAACGCAAGGTGAACATGGGACATACTAAGGTGAGGGGAATGATGCAATGGGTAAAGCCTTGAGGCAAATCTCTAAATCCTCATTCGTGGCTCGGATAAACAAGGCAAAACTCCCTCACAGATTTTCTCAACCTATATTTACAATTTATAATGGCAGGACTAATCCTGTAGAACACGTCAGTCATTTTAATCAAAAGATGGCAGTCTATTCGAATAATGAAGCGTTGATGTGTAGAGTTTTTCCTTCCAGTTTGGGACCAGTGGCCATGCGATGGTTTAATGCTTTGGCGGAAGGTTCCCTAAAGTCCTTTGAAGAGTTAACGAGGGCATTCGGGGCCCGGTTCATAGCCTGTAGTAGGATCCCAAAACCCTTGGATGCATTACTATCTATGGCCATGAGGGAAGGAGAAAGGCTCAAAACTTATTCTGATCAGTATTGGGAAATATATAATGAAATTGACGGAGATGTTGAAAATGTGGCTGTAAGAACTTTTAAGGTGGAGCTCCCTACGGAGCACAGATTGAGGAAGTCCTTGACAATGAAGGTAGCTATATACATGCGCTAGCTTATGGACCGTATAGAAAAATATAAACGGGTTAAGGAGGACCAGATTCAAAGCAAAGGAAAAGCTAAGCTATATTCGGAAAAGAAAGATCTTCGAGGAATGGGGTATCAAGGTAGTCGGCCTAGGCGAGATTTTCCAAGTCGTCCATTATCAGCTGAAACTCCTTTGGTTAATTCACTATTCAAGGAGCCTATACATCAAATATTGGAGAAAATACGAGACGAACCATACTTTAGACAACCTAACAAGATGAGTGGAGATACATCTTTGAGGAATCAAAATCTTCATTGTCATTATCATCAAGACAAGGGACATACCACTGAAGAATGTTGGACATTGCGTGACCATTTAAACCAATTAGCCAAGGCGAGAAAGCTCAATCATTTCTTGTCTAGGCCGGACAGGCAAGTTGGACCTCAAGGTACGTGAATGTATCGTGGAAATATTCCTCGGGCAGCATTAGGCACCATTAATGTCATTATGGTGCAGCTGAGACGAGAAGCCGAGGATCCTTCTCGGATCATGTCTGTGCATAGTAGTTTTGGGAATGAAGTTATGGAAGGAAGCAACCAACTGGCTAAAAGAATGAGGTCCTCGGCAATGCCAATGTTGGGTTTTTCTGAGGAAGATAAGGAAGGAACGTGTCAACCCCATGATGATGCCTTGGTAGTAACTATTTGTATCGGGAGATATGACATGAAACGAGTCTTGGTGGATGATGGAAGTGGTGCAGAAATTATGTATCCCGACTTATTTAATGGTTCAAAGTTGAAAGATAAGGATTTGGAGCAATACGATTCTCTATTAGTAGGTTTTGATGGGAAACAGGTGATTCCGTGGGGGATGATTAGGCTGCCTATACAGGTTAAGGATGCGGAGGTCCAAGTTAACTTCATAGTAGTCAGGGCGTATTCACCTTACACGGCCATTCTAGCTAGGCCTTGGCTCCATGCCATAGGGGCAGTTTCTTCGACTTTGCACATAATGGTGAAATATCCTATCCAAGGAAGGGTAGGAATATTACACGGCAGTCAATCGGTAGCCAAGCAGTGTCTAATGTCTGCAAGTATTAGAACAGGGCAAGGTTCATCAACAGGGGCAACTCCGAAAGCTTTATAGCAATTAAAGGAACTTGCTTGGGGGATGGGTATCGATGGGGATGGAGGTTCCGCTGAAGAATTAGACAAAATATTTATAGGAGAGGGTCAGGAGAGATATTTTCAGGTGGGATCCCAATTACCAATACTAGAAAAGGAGGAATTAGTTAAGTTCATAAAAGACAACATTGATGTTTTTGCGTGGACGACCAATGATGTCCCAGGAATTGATCCGGAGTTCATTTGTCACCATTTGAATGTTAGTCCCGACGCGGTGCCCCGTAAGCAGCCTCCTCGGCGTGCGCCCCAAAAGCATGCCGAAGCAGTTAAAGAGGAGGTTAATCAGTTAAAGCAAGGGGGGCAATCAAGGAAATATTCTATCCTGAGTGGCTTGCCAACACTGTTGTGGTTAAAAAGAAGAACGGAAAGTGCAAAGTTTGTGTCGATTTCACTAATCTGAACAAGGCATGTCCAAAGGACCCATTTCCTATTCCGAGAATTGATCAGTTGGTGGATGCAACTGTTGGGCATCCTCGGATGAGTTTCTTAGATGCTTTTCAAGGTTATCATCAAATACCTATGTCATTGAGTGATCGAGAGAAGACAGCTTTTCGTGCTCCTAATGGCAATTACCATTATCGAGTAATGCCTTTTGGTCTTAAGAATGCAGGCTCTACTTATCAAAGGATGGTGACTAGAATGTTTGAGTTGCAGTTGGGGCATAATATGGAAGCATATATCGATGACATGGTGATTAAAAGTAAGAAAGTAGAGGACCATTTGAGGGACTTACAAGAAACCTTCTCAGTCCTTGAGAGGTATAAATTGCGTTTGAATGCTTCCAAGTGTTCCTTTGGAGTAAGTTCGGGAAAGTTTCTCGGGTATATGATAACGCACCGGGGAATTGAAGTTAATCCTGATCAAATCAAGGCTATCTTAGGGTTGCATCCTCCTCGGAATCCTAAGGAGGTACAAAAGCTAACTGGAATGTTTGCGGCATTGAATCAGTTTATATCGTGATCTGCGGACAGGTGCTGACCTTTTTATCACCTTTTGCATAAATGGAGAGATTTCCAATGGACGGATGAGTGTATTTTGGCTTTTGAGGATTTGAAGCAATATTTGGCAAATCTACCAATACTATCACGGCCGGAGAAGGAAGAGGTGTTGTATGCCTATTTGGCAGTCATGGACTATACTGTAAGTCTTGTCCTAGTACGGAATGATGATGGAATTCAAAAACCGGTATATTATATTGGTAAATCCTTGCAAGAGGTCGAGCGGCAATATTTACCTTTGGAAAAGGCTCTTCTAGCCGTCGTACATGCAACAAGGAAGCTTCCGCATTATTTTCAAGCCCATACGATAGTGGTACTTACCCAATTGCCTTTGCAAGCTATCATGAGGAAATCTAATTACACTGGGCGGGTGGCTAAGTGGGGAACTAGGCTTGGAGCTCATGATATTAAGTATATGCCCCGGACAGCTATTAAAGGACAGGTTCTTGTTGACTTCATGGCTGAATTCTCGGGAAGTGGCATTAAGCAAGAAGATGTTATGCTAGCCGTAATGTCTATTGGGCTTGGGAGTGTCCTTCTTTGGGAAGTTTATACGGATGGGGCATCTAACCAAAAGGGAGCAGGGATTGGAATTGTGTTGATTACTCCTGAAAAGTTAGTTATGAAAAAGTCACTACGGCTAGGATTTGTAGCCACTAATAATGAGGTCAAGTATGAAGCTCTCTTGGCAGGTGCTCAAATGGTTAGGCCTCTGGGAGGAGAAATAGTGGAACTGCATTGTGATTTCAAATTAGTCGTCGGGCAAGTTAATGGAGAGTTTGAGGCAAGGGATGAAAGAATGAAAAAATACCTTGACCGAGTCAAAGGGGTGTTAGACATATTTAAGAGTTTCAAAGTAAGACAAATTCTGAGAGGGCATAACGCTTATGCCGACTCGTTGGCCATGTTAGCCACATCCTTGGGCTCAAAGTTACCACAGACGGTAATGGTAGAGGACTTGTTGACGTCTAGCCTTACTGGCATCCCGGCAATTGGGGTTCACAGCATTCACGTTGGCCCGAGTTGGATGGATCCAATTATGACCTTCTTACAGTATGGTGTGTTACCCGAAGATAAAGTGGAAGTAGAGAAGGTACGGAGAACTGCCCCCCGTTATTGGCTTTTTGGGGAGCATAAGTTGTACAAACATTCCTACTCAGGGCCATATTTGCTCTGCGTACATCCTGAAGCTGTTGAGCCTTTATTGGAAGAGTGGCATGAGGGAATATGTGGAAGTCATACTGGAGGAAGATCGTTAGCACACAGGGCCATGACTCAAGGGTATTGGTGGCCAAATATGCAAAAGGCCTCCTAGGAGTATGCAAGGAAGTATGACTAGTGTTAAAGGTTTGCACCAAACATTCATCAACCAAGAGGAGTCTTAAATCCATTGTCTAGCCCATGGCCTTTTGCTAAGTGGGGCTTGGATATAGTCGGACTTTTTCCTCGGAAAACTGGTAATAGAAGATGGCTCCTTGTCGGCACGGATTACTTTACTAAGTGGGTGGAAGTCGAACCATTGGTTAACATCAGGGATGCAGACGCTAAGAAGTTTATTTGGAAGAATATCATAACTCGCTTTGGAGTCTCACATACTTTGATATCTAACAATGGGTTTCAGTTTGATAGCAAGGCTCTTCGTAGGTATTGTGGGGATCTGGGAATAAGGAATGGATATTCAACACAGGCCTACCCTCAAGGAAATGGTCAAGTTGAGACTACAAATAAGGTCATTTTGGTAGGGTTGAAGAAGCGATTAGACGATGCTAAAGGATGATAGATAGAAGAGTTGCCTCATGTGTTATGGACTTATCGTACCCCCCAAAGATCAACAAGCGAGACACCCTTTCAATGACATTTGGAATGGAGGCGGTAATCCCGTTGGAGTCAGGCTTTCCTACCTTGAAATCTGATCAGTATAACGATGAGAGCAATCATGACATGCTATGCGATAGTTTGAATACTATTGAAGAAAGAAGGGAAGTAGCCAGTGTGAAGATGGGCAGCTATCAACAGAAACTCAAGCAAACATATGACAAAGGAATAAAGTCGAGACCTTTAGTAGCAGGAGATTTGATATTAAGAAAAGTGGTGGGGACAGCAAGAAACCCTGCCTAGGGTAAGTTAGGACCTAATTGGGAAGGACCATATAGAATTACGTCTGTAGCAGGTGTGGGGGCCTATCGTTTAAAATATTTAGATGGGAAAGTAGTTCATCACCCCTGGAATGTAAGCAACTTACGACGTTATTATTATTAAAGGAAGAGCCTTCTTTTGTATAAGTTGTAGGCCTATTGTGTTTTCTTAGTCTGTGTTTCTTTGTTGGAATGATTCAAATCCAAGTGTTAAGCTAATCTTAGTTCTTGTCCGGCTCCTCGGGCAACAAGTCTAAGAAAAATTAACACCTCAAGGAAAATCCAAGTATTAAACTGATCTTAGCTCTTGTTCAACTCCTCAGGCCACAAGTCTAAGAAAAATTAACGCCCTATTGAAAATCCAAGTGTTAAACTGATCTTAGCTCTTGTCCGGCTCCTCGGGCCACAAGTCTAAGAAAAATTAACACCTCAAGGAAAATCCAAGTATTAAACTGATCTTAGCTCTTGTCCGGTTCCTCGGGCCACAAGTTTAAGAAAAATTAACACCCTATGGAAAATCCAAGTGCTAAACTGATCTTAACTCTTGTCTAGCTCCTCGGGCCACAAGTCTAAGAAAAATTAACACCTCAAGGAAAATCTAAGTGTTAAATTGATCTTAGCTTTTGTCCGGCTCCTCAGGCCACAAGTCTAAGAAAAAGTAACACCCTATGGAAAATCCAAGTGTTAAACTGATCTTAGCTCTTGTCCGGCTCCTCGGGCCACAAGTCTAAGAAAAATTAACACCTTATGAAACATCCAAGTGTTAAACTGATCTTAACTCTTGTCTGGCTCCTCGGGCCACAAGTCTAAGAAAAATTAATGCCCTATGGAAAATCTAATTGTTAAACTGATCTTAACTCTTGTCCGGCTCCTCGGGCCACAAGTTTAAGAAAAATTAACACCTTATGAAAAATCCAAGTGTTAAGCTGATCTTAGCTCTTGTCCGGCTCCTCGGGCCATAAGTTTAAGAAAAATTAACACCTTATGAAACATCCATGTGTTAAATTTATCTTAGCTCTTGTACGGCTCCTTGGGCAACAAGTCTAAAAAAGTAACCCCTTAAAGAAAAGTTAAGTGTTAACTTAGTCTTAGTTCTTGGTTGGCTCCTTGAATCATAAGTGTAAGATGAAAAATTAACACCGTTTTAAAAATAAAAATAAAAAGAGGTCACAAATGGTGTATTACAGGTATTATTCTGGCTTGTGTTGCAAAGTTGATGATTGTGTTATGTTTATGTGTATAAGCAAATTTGATGATCATGATTTATGTTTATGTGTATATGAAAAGTTATTATTTTAGCGGTAAGGAATTGTACTTGGCAAATAAGTAGAAACAAAGTAAATATTTGAGTATTGCGATATGTTAACAATAAATAATATGCACCATTGGCATGGCTATTAATTCCTTCAATTCAGTCTAACAAACAACAACAACAACAACAAAAAAAAAAAAAAAAAAAAAAAAAAAAAAAAAAAAAAACAACGACAACAAAAAGAACAAAAAGAAAAGTATCAACATCAAGTAACAGCATCAAGTGCTTGTTTGTTTTTCTTTGGGGTTCTTCTTCTCTGTTTCTTTCTCTTTTTTCTTCTTTTTTGCATGTCCCACTTCCTTCGGATCGACTTCATTTTCTTCATTCACCAGCTCGGTGTTAGGAGAAAGGTTCTCAGCCATTTCTTGGCCCTTGGGGTGAACAGAAGAAGGTTCTGGGTCCAGAGTGGTTGCAGATGCGGGAGGAACGGAACTGGAGTCACTTGTTGGTTTGGGAGGAGCAGGAGCCAGTTGTAAGGCAGTTGGGTAATAAACACTGTCGGGATTTCGAAGCTCAGACTCGATGGATACTTCGGCAGCGTCTAAGGCCCGACCCCAAACTTCTAAACAGAATGCACGGGCAACCCCTTTTAGTTGAGCTATGAGGCTGTCAGCAGCTTTCTTCATACCGGCATCATATGCTGCTTGCTCAGCATTAGCCTTCTCTTGCTCCGTAGATGCTAATTCCTTTTACACCAGTTTAAGCTCCACCACAGTAAGAGCAAGTCTATTTTGGGCTTGTTTTTGGGCTTCAAGAGCAATATTGGCTTGCGACTCATAACTTTGCAAGGCAGATTCTACGTTTTTATGATCCTTTTCCACCTCGGCTAGTTGAATGAGGGTTTCCTTCAAATTTCGTTCTACTTCTTTCTGAGCCCTCACAGCGACTTCGGCATTATGCTCAGCTTTTCTGGCTAAGTCCAAGGAATGATCCACCCATTCCTCAGCCATGAACGAAGCCTGGACAGCCTATAATGTACATAAATTATAAAAGTCATAGGAGTAATGCTTTCAATAATAATAAGGATAAAATGATATAGAATTGGGAAAGATACCTTAGCTAAGTCTTGTTTTAGAGACAGGAAGACTTCTCTTTCGTGGAAAGACCACAGTTCAGCCATGTCCTCAGGAAGGCATAAGGCCTTTTCCAAGCACTCAGCCACCAAACTTGAGCTTCCTTTTTTCGGATCTCTTAGATTGGCATCATCGAGAACGGGGCTGCCTGAACTTAGGGAAAAGCTGGGGCACCAAACCGATGCTTTCCTTGATGGATCGCTACTGGTTTCCTTAGAAGGTCCAGTATGAGCGGGCTTCTTGGAGGGGTTTTTCCCTGCCCTAGTATCTTTAGAAGGGAGGTCGGGGTTCTCTCCTTTTTCGATCTCTATAACATTTTTGCTACTTTGACCCCTTTTTCTTTTCTTGTCCATGACCTCGGGGGGAGGGGTACGTGTCACGGCTGGGGTGATTGGACGAGGGGGTACGGCCACAGTAGGAGAAGAGCTGCTGGCATATGCTTGTAGCAAGGCCAGAAGATCGAGTTCTTTCCCTTGGAAGCCCATGTTGCTTGTTGAAGGAAGTTGTGAATCGCGAGGGGCGTCTTCATGATAAAAAACTTCAAAGTCTTTATCCATCACCTTGGGGCGACTCGGCTCGGGAGTTGAAGTTTTTTCCTCGAGGGCAAGATCAGTGGATTGCTCTTGTGGGTAAAGTAGTCTGGCTGCGAGAGGGGCGGGAAGTTATACGTCCTGTGTTCCTGCTGGCGGGGGTGTAGGTAGTAAAAAGCCAGGCACCGCAACATCAATGCGAGCTAAACGAAGATCCCTGGCTCATATTACTTTCTTTGGACTTTGAAAGTGTTTGGTGGAAGGGTGGTAGCTGAGAATGATGTGGGCTACCCGGAGTTGACCGTCCCTGTGCGAGAATATTTCCGATCGGAGAATTCTGTTTAGTTCTTGACGGTTCACAGCGGAGTTGTTTGGAGCGGTGTGGTAGTCATCTGCAGTGAGTAATGAAAAACTGTTAGGATGAATTAATCAATGCTAGATTATAAAAGAAGACTATTATTCCTAAGTATCATATCGGTCCTCGGGAACCCTACCTTGCACCCCATCTTGGGTAGGGCAGTGTAAGCCGTCATGCCAATTCCTCGAGATGATGAGGTAATCCTCGTCCATGCCTTTGCTTGAGTCAGCCAAGCAGGAGATCAACCTAATGGTTGGGACCCTACGCTTCATGTAGTATTTGGTTTTTTCCCATTTTTGGCAATTGTACACCCAGTTTACATCATGCCAAGTTAAGTTAGTCCCCATTTTACGATTTAGGGCATCTACACATCTTAGGATCCTAAGGACATTGGGAGAACAATGGGCTGGGGTAAGTCTGTGGTTTATAAGAAAATCTCGGGTCACCCTACCCATGGGGATTTCCATTCCGCCTTTGATAAAAGTGATCATGGGAATTAAAACTGACTCGGGTGGCCGGGGTACAATTAGACACTCTTCTTCCTCACAATATTGAATATCTACATCGTCAGGAATCCTATATTTGGTCTTAAAAGCGGCCTTCACCTCATCCGTTTTCACTAGTTTAGCGTATCTACCCATTAAACTTTACGACAGAAAGAAAAAATAAACAATCAAGGAGAAGCAATAGGAGAGCTGACACACCTCTAAAGAATGCTTAAAACTGTTCCTCGGGAGGTCCTTTTTCCTTTAATCCTTCAAAACGCCAAAATGAACCTCAGCCAGCCTCAAGGTTTGCTTTTACAGGGTTAAAAAAAAAAAAACAAAAAGGGGGGCGGTAATTTTCCCGCTCAGAATTAAGATCGCAATCTGAATACGATGAACCGTAGAACGTGCGTATCTGATGATCCATCGACTACGTCAGGAGCGTGTCATGGGCAGCGTCTGTACCAAAATGCACGTAAGAAGTGTATAGAACCGCCTGACACCATAAATGATCCATCGTGGACTACAAGGTGTCAGGAGCGTGTCATGGGCAGCGAAAAGATGTCTGTACGTGTGAAAGCAAAATGCACGTAAGAAGTGTATCCGAGAAGTTAAAATTTGGCTAAAGTAAGGGGCACGAAAGAAGACATACTGGAAAGCATTAGAGGAGAATAAAAGTCAAAGGAGGATGAAGTGTAGAAAAGGGTATATTTCAAATATTTGGGTTGGGATGGATAACTATGAACGCTGCATTGAATGGTCTGCACCAAGCGTTCTGGCCGCATTAAATAGGGAGTACCAGCTTTATCCGTTTCATTAATGTGGAAATGACCTAAACAGTACAAAGCATAGATCTAAAGCTTCTCTCCATTACCGACTACAAGGGAATGGACAAGTGTCATTAAAGGGGGTTGAGTAGATGAGAGGTGTAGGGCTGAGATAGTAAGGGCAAAGGGTATAAATAAGAGAGGAGAGACACAGGTAAAGGGGACGTCAAAAAACTTTGTTATTGATACCCTCTCTACAAATTCATTGTTTTTGGACCTTTAGTCATAAAATGCTGTTGTTGTTAGTCTTGTACGTGATTTTTGGTCCTTACAGTTTCAAAAAAAGAAATTGGAGAATAAAAAAAAATTGTGAGAAAGAGTTTCATTTTTCCAAGAAAATGGATTCCATGGTTTATTGGAAACCAAGGTTTTTCTTTATTTTTAGGATAGAAAGGATTTGAAGAAAGGTTCAAAAAACCATTTTATTTTGAGAAAAGGGGCTCTATGGTTTTGTTGAAAAACATGATTTTTATCCAATTTTGAAGAAAAAGAATCAACTTAAATCTTTGTAAAAGATGACAAAAAAATTTTCTTTTGAAAAAACAAAGTTGTTTTTGAAATCTTTTTGTGAAAACAACAAAATTTTCAAAAGAAGGAATTTTGGAAAAGAGTTGATTTAAAGAAAGATGGTTCCCATGGGTTTTTCTTTTAAAGAGATGAGTTTAAATCCAAAAATCCCATGATTTTTATTTAGATGACAAAAGTTTTAAGAAAACAAAGTTACGTTTGAAAACTAAAACCAATGAATTGAAAAATTTCTTAGAAAAAGGAATTTTAGAATTAAAGAGATTGAAGAAAATGGTTCCCATGGGTTTTTCTTTTAAAGAGATTATTTTAAATCCAAAAACCCCATGTTTTTTATTTAGATGACAAAAGTTTTAAGGAAAAAAAGTTACGTTTGAAAACTAAAACCAATGAATTGAAAACTTTCTTAAAAAAAGGAATTTTAGAATTAAAGAGATTGAAGAAAATGGTTTCTATGGGTTTTATTTTGAAATAAAGACTTTAGATTCAAAAATCCCATGGTTTTTGTTTATTCTTGAACAAACATGATGTAGAAAAATTATCTTTCTTTTTTATCAAAAACATTTTCTAAAATGGGTTTTCAAAGAAAAAAAAAAAAAAAAAAAAAAAACCCTCTTAGGTAGTGAAAATCACTTTTGGAGGAAAAGAAAGAAAAGAAAAGGGGTTTAAGGGTTTTAGAAAGAAAACTCTTTCGAAAACATTTTGTTGAAAAGGGAGGGCCATTTTTATTTATTGGGAAAAGACATTTTTTTAGAGGTTTGTTTACCCAAGCTCTTTACTTTATGGCAATCTAGATTACTTTATTTATTTAAGTGAATTTCTAGAATGATGCATAATGCCTTAATGTAGAACTTTGTGACAAAGAACTATGTTTTTATACAAGGCCCTCTCAAAAATGTGAGAGTGGTTTTTCACAAAACTTTTGGATACAAAACTTGAATTTTGAAAAACTCCTAAATTTTTTTTGGGTTGGAAAATAATAAATATATGAAAATGGTGTGGGTAAAAATGATTTTTACAAAAAGGTTTTGTGTGAAAAATTACATTTTACAAAACTGTGTGTATAAGTATGTATGTGTATTTACAAAAGAGGTGTTTATGCATCTATAGATATAATTACATGTATGTAAGTATACACATATGAGTGTATACAAACATACACGTATATATACTTATGCATACGTATATTTTGAAAAGGGTTTTTTGGTGTAAAAATGGACATGGTGTGGGTATATTTTACAAAGACGATGGTACATGCATCTTTGAAAAATGGGCATGGTATGGGTGCATTTTACAAAAATAGTAATTCATGCATTTTTTGAAAAATGAACATGGTATGGGTATATTTTACAAAAATGGTGGGTATATGTATATTTTTGACAAATGGACATGGTATATTTTTCAAAAACAGTGGTGTATGTATGTACATAAACACACACACATGGATGTATAGAGATATGTCCGTATATTTCTTTAGTTTACACATGATTCTTGATTAAGCCATTGCATGGACATAATACTAATTAATTAATAAATTAATTTAAACTTACAGAAAAATGTCCTCCTAATGGGAGCCCCATTAAGCTCTATAAAAGGAGTAAATCAATAGAAGCTCATTGGAAAACCATGATTGGTTTGAAGAACTTCAACTATATTGTGGAATAAAATAATGGAAGATCGACATAAGAGAAGGTCAAATATTTATCATCAGAAAACACAAGACAAAATACAGATGATGATTGTGTTTTTTGAAAGTAATGGGAGGCTGATGAAGGGCATGGTGATTGGTGAGGTGTTAAACTACTCCACTATAGCTTTATGAGGTGGCCGAAGCAACTACTTCACAAGAGCATGATAATGTAGCCAAATCGGCTATTCAGAAAAGGGCTTCCTGATTATAAGTCATGTGATAATTAATAAATGATTTTAAGGGAAGCGGATAATTATAGTAGACGTTAGTTATACCAGCTAATAATTGATTTAGACGTGTGAGATTTCTCCGGTACCCTTACTTTTTTGTGTGGTTATGGTACCCACGTAAATCTGAACCATAGATTCTGTTTCTTATCATCCTGACTGTGAATTTAATTTTAGTAGGAGATCAATTACCAGTCAAGTAGGCAACATATAAAAACAAAATCATTAAAGAAAAAAATGAACCATCGAATGTGACAAAAAGAAATCTGAACCATATACATGTGAGGAAAAAAAAGGCACAATTGAATGTAACAAAAGTATGGTCACATATGATGTTGATACTGCGTAATATGACGATAGAACTGTCAAATGTGAGAAAAAAAAATTAAAGTACCACTGAATGTGAGAAAAGTACGGTCAAATGTAATGTTGATACTGCCTAATGTGACAATGAAACCATCCAAATGTGAGAAAAAAAAAAAAAAAAGAAAAAAAAAGGAATCGAATGTGAGAAAAGTATAGTTACATGTGATGTTGATATTATATACCCAATGTGACAATGGAACTATCAAATGTAAAAAAAAAAAAAAAAAAATTAAAGTACCACCAAATGTGAAGAAAGTCCAATCAAATGTGTTGTAGGTATTGCTCAATGTGACAATGAAACTATCAAATGTGAGTAAAAAATAAGGAAATCACCGAATGTGATAAACATACAATCACATATGATGTTGATATTGCACAATGTGAAGATGATGCCGTCAAATGTGATGTTTTGATAACCTGGTATAACAGATTGCCTTCTAATGGATATTGTACAAAAAAAAAAAGGAGTACGGTAGAATTACCCATAATAGCTAACTACTAGCTAATTATTTTTTTAAGAGTGTATTTAAAAGAAGATACGAAGAGAAATACGACATTTATTTGCAAGTTCATTATCATTCGAGCCACCTTTTGTTTAGGATAAAGATCATGAGATAGAAAGAAAAAATATATATATATATATATTACATGGTATATATCTTCGAAAAAATGCTATCAAACTAATATCATCTCCCATTATCGAAGCCCAATATTACATGGTCTCTCACACTATCGTACACATCAATACCTTTGTTTCTATCATCATTTTTGCAACATTCTGATATCTCACCAAGTACGAATTCAGTCTCTTCTAAGTTGGAATCACCATTGACCCTCGAATTCTTCTTTGTCTTTCTTAAACACACCAATTCGGCTGATACTTCCTTCATAGTAGGCCTATCCTCCCCTTTCAATCTTAAGCACCTCGTTGCAAGATTTGAAACTTCCTTCAGTTGCTCAACATTTCCTTCATTAGCTATATGCTTTTCAAGAACTTCAATCGAATTATTATCCTTCAAAAAAGAGAGAAAATATGTAGCTAGACTTCTCTCACCTTCCGGCCTATCAAATGAAAGAGCCTTTTTACCAGTTAATAACTCTACGAGGACCACTCCAAAACTATAAACGTCACTTTTTTCAGTCAATTGACTTGTTTGCATGTATTCAGGATCTAAATATCCCAAAGTTCCTTGCACAAATGTAGCTATCTGTGTGTGGTCAAGTGGCACCAATTTTGAAGCTCCAAAATCTGATACCTTTGCTGTGTAATTGTTATCCAACAATATATTTGAAGACTTGACATCTCTATGGATTATAGGTGGAGAAGCAGCAGAGTGCAAATATGATAGTGCTTCTGCTGTCTCTGCAGGTATCCTAAGACGGGTTTCCCATGATATGGTGGATGCCATGCTTTCATTATGAATGTACTCGAAGAGGGTACCATTGGGTATGAATTCGTAGACTAGTAAAGGAACTTGTGTCTCTAAACAACAACCCAATAGTTTAACCACATTTCTATGATTAATTTGAGAAAGTACAACTACCTCGTTGATGAATTTCTCTATTTGACTTTCATCTGCTATTCTAGACTTCTTGATGGCCACAATTCTATTATATGGCAAAAATCCTTTATAAACCGTGCCAAACCCTCCTCGGCCAATGATTAGAGTTTCATCATAATTGTTGGTAGCCCTTTTCAACTCTTCCATGGTGAAGATTTTGGTTGTTCCAACCAAATTTGCTTCTTTGGAGAGTTTTTGTTGTAAAATTAAACCCCCATTCTGTTCAAAGAACCTTTGTTTAAGCATAATTAACTTTCTTTGCTTAACGATCAAGTACAACCAAGAACTACAGACAAGCACAACTATCAAGCATATGCCAATACCTAGATTTCCAAAATAAAGAAGAAGAAAAAAATATATTAGCTTTCTTTCATAACTATCTAGAGCATCTAATAGTTATTGACATGCACATTTTTTACCTAATTTTGTGGATATTAATTAAAGGTTGTACTATTTAACACTAAAAATTAAAGAAACAATTACAAACTATTACAAAAAATTTATCCAAATATATTTCATGGGTTCATCCCCACTTCCTTTAAAATTAATTTTAGATATATATATATATATATATATATATATATATATATATATATATATATATATCTTACTTGAGGATGGAATCATGTAACATGTTGAATTAACCTGTTTTTTAATATATAATTTGATAGTTACATTTTAGGAATTAATGAGGGAATTGAATCATGAATGTATCTGTCAGAAACATTACAAGATGCTAGTTAAGGTATGATACTCTTAACAAATCACCCCAAATTTTTATGTTTTATATTAAAATTTTATTTAGCTAAACTATTGATGTGACTAGTTTTTTATTGGTTTTCATCTAAGCTCACCATTACATTATTTTTTTTATTTACCAATAACTACTCATCACATCAGCAATTTGTAAAAAAATTTGTATCTCTAGTATTACTCTAAAAAAAATAACTATTAAAATTTAATATTACATTTTAAAATTGTTATGGAGATCCTTTGTGTACATAATGTGTGAAATTCAACACTTCATCCTGGCTATTGGGTGAGTTGAGCCGAATAGTACCTCTCCAAGCCTTAAGTGCTTAGAGGAATGCAGAGTACAGGGGGAAAAAAAAAAATTAGAAACCATCCTAGTTCTCTTCACAATATTGTCCACAATGATATAGAAAAAGTGCACAAAAAAATATTAAAAAGAAACTAAAAATATATCTGTATAAAAGCAGCAATAAGAAGCTTAATTCACACACAATCAAATGCAAATTCCACAGGAATATATTAATTGAAACATGCAAGGTGCAACACAGTAAGTATACCTACCAACCAGAACCAAGCGGTTAAGTTTTGATGATTGATTGGTAACACAGAGTACCACTCCTGCACTTCGGTCCAAATGGTATCCCTTGATGCAAAAACACGTAAAATTCCCTAATCCGTTAATGCACTTTTGTCCAGGGAGATTGCAGTTATTGGGGTTTTCACATTCGTTGATGTCTGTAGATGTAAAGCTCATGGCTAAGTAACTTGACTCGTACTATATTGAATCAAAAGCAATGACACATTCAAGACCGTGATTTTCTAACTTTTCAGTCAAAAAAAAAAGACCGTGATTTAAAATTAAATAAATAAATAAAGCAGTGACTTTATTTTTTTTATTTTTTGTCCTAAAAAACACAATGATGTTATTATTAAAATGAAAAAAATAAAAAGTAATACAACATTAGAATTCAATTGAAAATACGAGAAGTCAACAGGATGGAGAAGACCCACATAGCGTGGGAGCACAGGAGGTCTAGGGTGGGAAAAAATATTTTATAACAAATAATACTATGTCATCTGTATCAAAATCAAATAAACAAAAGATATGTGTGCAAAAATAACTACCCACTAACGCGTATCTTTCAATTATTTGTAAGTTGATTATTTTTATGCTGACATGTTTCACACTTATTGGATTTTGGTACCATTGATATGGTATTATTTGATACCAAAAACCTTCTTCTAGGATGGAGTGGGGTAGAACCTTAGAGGTATTTTGCTATACCTAATGTGATGGTTTCCTTAAATGATTAAATTTAAGATTTTCTAAAGGTTGAAATTTTTGTATTAATTGGTAATTTATCATATATAAATAAATAATAAATAGCATATGTATAAAATGATTTAATTATATAAAAATGATTTTTTTTTAACAAAAAAATAATTTTTTTTATATAAAAAATAATGTAAATAATACCTTGGCAACCGTGAGGGAGGTATGGATTCCCGTGGTAGCCGTCCTTGCACTTGCAGCGGTACCCAGACCCGTTGTCAGAATTGTAACATGTGCTATTACCTCCACATCGGTTTTCAGCATCTTCATTACAAGACTCAGTACCAATCGCCCAATCAACAACCATGGGCATCATTTTTGTGTCCCGTAGACTGCTAAGGGAACCAACAGAAAAATTGAACACGCCTTTTTTGCTAATAAAGGCATAGCCACAAGGATTGAAATTCCGTACTTCAGTGTGATTATTAAAACTATAGGAACTGATAGTAATATCTCTTAACGCAATAGGAATATCTACCTCGCAACACCCAACACCAGAGCAGAACCCATCGACCATGTATCTTGTGCTTCCACAAGCGGACACGCAGCCGGTGGTGTAATTTTCATTTTGCTGGGAACCTCCAAGGTATGCGTAAGTGTCACACCCAACAACCACAAACTTGTTTTGGGTGTTAGAGACGCTGAAATTGAGGTAGGACTTGAGCCACGCTGTGTTGGAGGTATTATTATCCCGCACACCATGTTCATAACAGTCATGGGCAATATACATCAATATGTCCATTCGGCCTTGGAGGGAAATGTTTGTAACAGTGAGGGTTCCAGACAATGGTTGCGTTTTTCCAGACGAGTTGCTAGAACAATTGACGTAAAAATGACGATCTATGTAACAACCTTCTCTTAGGCCAAATGGATATGGAATTTCCACATCTCCACACCTGTCCGGGCAGCCGGGCAGCGCAATTGGAAGTGCTACTGCTGCGGCTGCCAATTCAAGAAATATCACAGCAACACAAGTGACTCGTATAAGAATCCCAAGGAAACCCATATCCCCACTGTTACGGAGAAAAGGAGGTAAGAAACTAAGAATATTGTGTTTGTGCGTGGAAAACTTTCTATAAAAGATGGACTTTTTATAGGCATAAATTCCGGAACTATAACTTGTATTCGTTCTTGTCAAATTGTAAATAGTAGTGGTGGACTTCGTTCAACAAGCATTGATCGTTTTCACCGAGTCTTGTCATTGTTCAAAACTTCCAAAGACTTGGAAAGTTTAGTCTTAGAATTTTGGACTATGTAAATTTTTATGATGCAAATGGCAGAATAGCAAACTAAACTTGTGGTCATTGAACATGTAACAATAATGTTATCTAGGTCCTTTTTTTAAACCAAGCCAGAATGAATATGTAGAAATCATGTAGTCTAGGTCCGTTTTATGTCATCTATTTATTTTTCCTCAAAATAAATTAGAAAAAAGAGAGAGACTAATTTATAAGTTCAGATCTATGTGCAATGATCCTTTGCAATAATCAAGAAAAATTAATAAAAGTTGTTTTTATACATATTTATTCAAGTTTAAAGTACATAACTTTAATATATTTTTAAATTAGACATTTAAATTTCATTTCCCCCCATTATAGTCTTTCAACTATAATCTAAGTATCAATTTAGTCATTTTGTCAATTTTGTCCAATCTCACCATAAGTTTTAGATTTTTCACTTTATAAAACGATGTTGTTTTAGTGAATTCTATGAGGTGAATTAAATGGAAGAGCTAAATTGAAAATGAATGAAAATTAAAGGACTCAAATTAAAAAAAAAAAAAATTGAAACAAAAAAAAAATTGCAAAAAAGCACTGGGTTGAGAACAATGCAAAATTTGAGTAAAATTTGTAATTTAGCCTATATTTAATGAATTTTATTCAATAAATCAATTCGATAATTTATAAAGAAGGATAAACCTAATTTAATTAAAATTTATTTAGAGAAAACTAAACCTAAGTTAATCCAAACTTTATACAATATATATAAAGCTAGTGGAAGAAAAATGAGATCAGTCTCTCATAGTGGCAGTTTTGGAAGAAAAAGATTAAACCCTTTTTTTTTTCTTTTTTTTTTTTGTAGAGGAAGAAGAATGAGATTAGTTTTAGTTTCCTTCCTTCAAAGAAAGTATTGTGTTTGGCTCACTATAGATATCATATTAAATACTAATTTGAAACTTACCAAAATAATTAACACGATTTCCCCTAATTCAATCCAGCATGAATCTTTAGCAAATAGTTATGTAGTCCAAAAGTCATGCTAGTTAATATATAGCTGGACAATGATGCCATTACATTCCAAGTTTAAACTGAATTTCTGAACACTAACTAAAGACTGAAGACTGATTTAATGTAATTAGGGTTAAAGTCTTCTAATAGAACCACAAATTTTGATGTCTTTTTGATAATTTGATAGTTATAACAAAGGAAAGAGGATTTGAATCATAGAGACACTAGGAGGTAGGGGTGGCAAAATTTGACGTGACTTGGCGAGCCTAACATGACTAACCCATTTATAAATGGGGTCATGGATTGAAGCTAAACAGGTTCGGGTCATATTCGGGTTGACACGGCTAACTCGTTTAATAAACAAGTCGTGTTCATGTTCAACATGCGAACCCGTCTAACCCGTTTGACTTGTTTAGCTTATAAAATTATTAGTTATTTTGAAATTATTGCTTAATTTATGGTTGTTTTTATATGTTTATTACTATATTTATAGTTATAATTGTATTTTAATTTTAGATATATGAGAATTGATAAAAATTATATAGGTTAGGTATGACTTATTAATCAAATAGATTATTAAATAGGTCATTTATATTGACTTTACATGACTTGTTAATTAAATGAGTTAAACGTGTTGTGTCAGGTCAACTTGTTTAATAAACAGGTTGTGTTCGAGTTGAGAATTTTTGACACATTTACTAAATAGGTTAAGTTCGGGTCAACTCATATAGCTGAATATTCATGGCTCGACATGAAACAAATCCGACCTGCGAACACAAATTCCCACCCTTACTAGGAAGTGTCAACTAATTGAGCTTCAGAAATCTTGGCACAAGTTTTAAAGTATATTCCTCGATAACACAGGTTTTCAAGTTTGAATGAATTTAAAGAATTAATGCCATGAAAAAAGTAGTTGTATATGAATATACAATTATATAGTTCAAAAGTCATGTTAGTCGATAGTGGGACCATGTGGCCATTACTTTACAAGTCTAAATTTATTTCAAGAACACTAACCAAAGACCCCTTGCAACATTATTAATATTAAAGTCTTCTAATAGTAACACACATTTTGAAGTTTGTTTGTTTTTTTATTTCATAGTTATAGCGGAAAATGGAAGATTGCAATCCTTGATGTCTCCATTGATAGTTATATCTAATTAGAATACACTATCTTTTCAAATAAGGCAACCTAACATTAAATAATTTTATTTTAGGTTTGATTAAATTTCCTTAAAAAAAATTTAATTAATAGGTATTTTCTACTCTAAAAGGTCTCTAATTGACTTTTCCTTTATTAATACTAATTAAATGAAGGCTAAATTACGAATTACCCCTCTAACTTTGACTTGTTTTTAATTTGGTTTTTTAAATTTCATTAACTTTCATTTCATTCCTTTAACTTTCATTTGTTTTCATTGTATTCCTTCCATCGTATCCATATTCGACAATATTAAACTAAGCAACAATGGACAATATTGACGGAATGACTTAATTGGTAACATATTTAAGTTAACGATTGAAAAACAATATGAAACTTAAATGACTAATTTGAAAATAGTTAAAGTTGGAGGGTGTAATTAGCAATTCAAACTTAAATAAATATGTTTTATATAAATAAATAAATAATTCCTAATCGTTAAATAGGATGTGGATGAGTAGATAACTAGATATGTAATTATAGTCTATTTTTATTTTTATTTTATTTTATTTGAGGAAGAAGTAATGGATGATGTTAAATTGACCCGGATATCATGATTGCTACACGTTTAATAATTGCCACACACTTAGTCTACAATTATGCAATCTACATCAATCAATTATTATATAGACCAAAACATTAAAATTATAACTTTCCAAGTCTTTGAAAGTTTCAAACAATGACCAAAAGACTTTGGAAGTTTTGAACAATGACCAAAGAATCGGTGAGACGTTAACAAGATTAAAGACTTTTAATGGTGTCACCTATTTTCATGATTAAAGGTATTTGGCATATCAATGACTTAAAAAGAGTTGCCATTATTTTCTCTCATACAAATATTAGGAGATAAAGCTACTTATTAAACTTTTCTTACCTATTATTTTGGAAGACTCTGTCTTCCCCATAAGTCCACTCCCCCCATTAACTCATTAAAATATTACAAAATGTATGCACTCATATTTTGGAAGGCCCATGCAGCAGCTTAACTCTAGTAAAAAAGTTCAAGTAGAGATAGGCTATATGTTAGATGAGTTTTCAATGGACGTTGCATTTAGATTTATTTTTCTTTTATTTTGAAAACTCATGAAGGCTTTAGGTATGACAAATAGTTTATTTTGGTTCTTCCATTAGCTATGGAGACGATAGGCAAATTAAATGAAAAGAACATAAGGACGAAGCTGTTAAGAAAATCCAACTGAAGAGTTCCTTTAGCTCCAAAATGTTAAGATTAAACCTAAAGAAATTTTCTTTTGCTAAAATTTTAAACCCTAAATATGTTTTTGATTTTAATTTTCATAAAGTTTTAGCTTTTTTCGTTACATTTTTCAGAAACTTCCACGTGGCAACTTATTTGACATAAAAATAATATTTTAATATCATCCTTAACTACGTCAACATTTTTTATCCAACACTTAATGATAATGACCATTTTAACACAATACCAAATGGTTGGAAATCAAATTAACAAACAACCTAAAGGATAGAGGCCAACTATATATAGTTTACCCTTTTGATATTAATAACTAACTTATATTTATACCTAAAAAACTAAATTAAATGTAAATACGATTTTATCTATAATTTTTTTTTCTTCCTCTTATTTTTTATATAATTAAATTGAATTAAATTTGTGTGTTATTTGAACATTATTATTTATTTTAGGAAAAACATGTAATTCTTATAACATTTAATTATTATAAGAAAGAAAAACTATAGCCAATATTAATATAATTTTTTTAAAAAAATTTATTATTTTATTATGATACAAAATACAAATCTCTCTCTCTCTCTCTCTCTCATTGACATATACACACACAATTTTAGTAAAAAAAACTGGTGAGTATTTGATGGAGTTGTAGCTTCAAACTAAAGTCTTTAACAAAGGTTCCGAAATGCATTTCAAATTAGCTTCTAAGGAGGTGGAGTTAAATGAGGCGAAAAAGATGTTGGTGATGAGGGGTTGTTGGTTTTAGATTCAAAAAAGAATGTGGGGGAAAAACTAGTGATATTAAGAAATTCTCCAATGAAAGAGAAAGTGATGATATGATTTTATGGAATAAAGGAGAAAGATGGGTGATAGCAACAAATTTAATTTCGACTAGACCTCTTCGGCTTCTTTGTCATCTTTATAATAATGTCATTGTTGGTATTAGGAATTTCAGTTACAAGCTATATTGAGGTAGTCGAAGAAAAATGAGATTAGTCTCTTATAGCAGCGGTTTTGGATATGCCGCCAAAAAAAAAATTGCAGCCCAAATCTTTTTTTTTTTTTTTTTGTGGAAGAAGAATGAGATTAGTGTTAGTTTCCTCCCTTCAAAAAAAGTATTGTCTTTGGCTTACCATATATATCTTATTAAAACACTAATTTGAAACTTACTAGGATAATTAACACGTTTCTCCTAGTTCAATCTGGTATGAATCTTTAGCAAATAGTTGTATAGTCCAAAAGTCATGCTAGCTAGACCACGATGCCATTACTTTCCAAGTCTAAATAGAATTTTTGAACACTAACCGAGGATTCATTCAATGTAATTACGATTAAAGTCTTCTTATAGAACCACATGTTTTGAAGTCTTTTGGATAATTCGATAGTTATAACAATGGAGGGAGGCATTGAACCACAGAGACACTATGAGATGTCAACTAACTGAGCTACAAAATGTTGGAACTGGTTTTGAAGTATATCCCCCTGTAACAAGGTATTCAAGTTTGAATGAATATAGAAAATCAATGACTTGAAAAGAGTAGTCATATATTGTCAAACAATTATATAGCTCAAAAGTCATGCTAGTCGATAGTGGGACCATGTGGCCATTACTTTCCAAGTATAAACTTCTTTTATGAACACTAACCAAAGACTCATTGCAACATTAGTAGGATTAAAGTCTTCACTAATAGTACCAAACGTCTTGATTTTTTTTCTTTTTCATTCGATAGTTATAACGGAAGAGGGAAGATTGGAATCATTGATTTTTCCATTGACAGTTATATCTAATTAGAATACACTATCTTTTCAAATAAAGCAATCTAATAGTAAAAAAAAAAATTTAATTTATGTTTGATTAAATTTCCTTGAACAAATTTTAATTAATATGTATATTCTACTCTAAAAAGTCTCTAATTGACTTTTGATTTATTAATACTTATTAAAAAAGTCTAAATTACAAATTACACCTCTAACTTTGACTTGTTTTTAATTCGGTTCTTTAAGTTTCACTATTTTTCATTTCATTCCTTTAACTTTAATTTGTTTTCATTGTATTCGCTCCATCCAATCCATACAGGACAATATTAAACTGAGCAAGATTGGAAAATATTGACGGAATGACTTAATTGGTAACATATTTAAGTTAAAGATTGAAAAAAAAATATATATGAAACTTCAATATCTAATTTGAAAATAAGTTAAAGTTGGAGGATATAATTAGCAATTTAAACTTAAATAAATATGTTTTATATAAATAAATAAATAATTCCTAATCGTTAAATAGGATGTGGATGAGTAGATAACTAGATATGTAATTATAGTCTATTTTTATTTTTATTTTATTTTATTTGAGAAAGAAGTAATGGATGATGTTAAATTGACCCGGATGTCATGATTGCTACACGTTTGATAATTGCCACACACTTAGTCTACAATTATGTAATCTACATCAATCAATTATTATATATAGACCAAAACTTTAAAATTATGACTTTCGAAGTCTTTCAAAGTTTCAAAAAATGAGAAAAAGACTTTGGAAGTTTTGAACAATGACCAAAGACTCGGTGAGACATTAACAAGATTAAAGACTTTTAATGGTGTCACCCATTTTCATGATTAAAGGTATTTGGCATATCAATGACTTAAAAAGAGTTGCCATTATTTTCTCCCACACAAATTTTAGGAGATAAAGTTACTTATTAAACTTTTCTTACCTGTTATTTTGGAAGACTCTGTCTTCCCCATAAGTCCACTCCCCCCATTAACTCATTAAAATATTACAAAATGTATGCACTCATATTTTGGAAGGCCCATGCAGCAGCTTAACTCTAGTAAAAAAGTTCAAGTAGAGATAGGCTATATGTTAGATGAGTTTTCAATGGACGTTGCATTTATTTTTATTTTTCTTTTATTTTGAAAACTCATGTAGGCTTTAGGTATGACAAATAGTTTATTTTGGTTCTTCCATTAGCTATGGAAATGATAGGCAAATTACTTGAAAAGAACATAAGGACGAAGCTGCTAAGAAAATCCAACTGAAGAGTTCCTTTAGCTCCAAAATGTTAAGATTAAACCTAAAGAATTTTTCTTTTGCTAAAATTTTAAACCCTAAATATGTTTTTGATTTTAATTTTCATAAAGTTTTAGCTTTTTTCATTACATTTTTCAGAAACTTCCACGTGGCAACTTATTTGACATAAAAATATTTTAATATTATCCTTAACTACGTCAACATTTTTTATCCAACACTTGATGATAATGACCATTTTAACACAATACCAAATGGTTGGAAATCAAATTAACAAACAACCTAAAGGATAGAGGCCAACTATATATAGTTTACCCTTTTGATATTAATAACTAACTTATATTTATACCTAAAAAACTAAATTAAATGTAAATACGATTTTATCTATAATTTTTTTTCTTCCTCTTATTTTTTATATAATTAAATTGAATTAAATTTATGTGTTATTTGAACATTATTATTTATTTTAGGAAAAACATGTAATTCTTATAACATTTAATTATTATAAGAAAGAAAAACTATAGCCAATATTAATATAATTTTTTTAAAAAATTTTTTTATTTTATTATGATACAAAATACAAATCTCTCTCTCTCTCTCTCTCTCTCTCTCTCTCTCTCTCATGCACATATACACACACAATTTTAGTAAAAAAAACTGGTGAGTATTTGATGGAGTTGTAGCTTCAAACTAAAGTCTTTAACAAAGGTTCCGAAATGCATTTCAAATTAGCTTCTAAGGAGGTGGAGTTAAATGAGGGAAAAAAGATGTTGGTGATGAGGGGTTGTTGGTTTTAGATTCAAAAAAGAATGTGGGGGAAAAACTAGTGATATTAAGAAATTCTCCAATGAAAGAGAAAGTGATGATATGATTTTATGGAATAAAGGAGAAAGATGGGTGATAGCAACAAATTTAATTTCGACTAGACCTCTTCGGCTTCTTTGTCATCTTTATGATAATGTCATTGTTGGTATTAGGAATTTCAGTTACAAGCTATATTGAGGTAGTCGAAGAAAAATGAGATTAGTCTCTTATAGCAGCGGTTTTGGATATGCCGCCAAAAAAAAATTGCAGCCCAAATTTTTTTTTTTTTTTTTTTGTGGAAGAAGAATGAAATTAGTGTTAGTTTCCTCCCTTCAAAAAAAGTATTGTCTTTGGCTTACCATATATATCTTATTAAAACACTAATTTGAAACTTACTAGGATAATTAACACGTTTCTCCTAGTTCAATCTGGTATGAATCTTTAGCAAATAGTTGTATAGTCCAAAAGTCATGCTAGCTAGACCACGATGCCATTACTTTCCAAGTCTAAATAGAATTTTTGAACACTAACCAAGGATTCATTCAATGTAATTAGGATTAAAGTCTTCTTATAGAACCACATGTTTTGAAGTCTTTTGGATAATTCGATAGTTATAACAATGGAGGGAGGCATTGAACCACAGAGACACTATGAGATGTCAACTAACTGAGCTACAAAATCTTGGCACTGGTTTTAAAGTATATCCCCCTGTAACACGGTATTCAAGTTTGAATGAATATAGAAAATCAATGACTTGAAAAGAGTAGTCATATATCATCAAACAATTATATAGCTCAAAAGTCATGCTAGTCGATAGTGGGACCATGTGGCCATTACTTTCCAAGTATAAACTTCTTTTATGAACACTAACCAAAGACTCATTGCAACATTAGTAGGATTAAAGTCTTCACTAATAGTACCAAATGTCTTGATTTTTTTTCTTTTTCATTCGATAGTTATAACGGAAGAGGGAAGATTGGAATCATTGATTTTTCCATTGACAGTTATATCTAATTAGAATACACTATCTTTTCAAATAAAGCAATCTAATAGTAAAAAAAAAAAATTTAATTTATGCTTGATTAAATTTCCTTGAACAAATTTTAATTAATATGTATATTCTACTCTAAAAAGTCTCTAATTGACTTTTGATTTATTAATACTTATTTAAAAAGTCTAAATTACAAATTACACCTCTAACTTTGACTTGTTTTTAATTCAGTTATCTAAGTTTCACTATTTTTCATTTCATTCCTTTAACTTTAATTTGTTTTCATTGTATTCGCTCCATCCAATCCATACAGGACAATATTAAACTGAGCAAGATTGGAAAATATTGACGGAATGACTTAATTGGTAACATTTTTAAGTTAAAGATTGAAAATATATATATATATATATATATATATATATATATATATATATATATGAAACTTCAATATCTAATTTGAAAATAAGTTAAAGTTGGAGGATATAAATAGCAATTTAAACTTAAATAAATATGTTTTATATAAATAAATAAATAATTCCTAATCGTTAAATAGGATGTGGATGAGTAGATAACTAGATATGTAATTATAGTCTATTTTTATTTTATTTGAGGAAGAAGTAATGGATGATGTTAAATTGACCCGGATGTCATGATTGCTACACATTTGATAATTGCCACACACTTAGTCTACAATTATGCAATCTACATCAGTCAATTATTATATAGACCAAAACTTTAAAATTATGACTTTCGAAGTCTTTCAAAGTTTCAAAAAATGGGCAAAAGACTTTGGAAGTTTTCAACAATGACCAAAGACTCGGTGAGAGATTAACAAGATTAAAGACTTTTAATGGTGTCACCCATTTTCATGATTAAAGGTATTTGGCATATCAATGACTTAAAAAGAGTTGCCATTATTTTCTCCCACACAAATTTTAGGAGATAAAGTTACTTATTAAACTTTTCTTACCTGTTATTTTGGAAGACTCTGTCTTCCCCATAAGTCCACTCCCCCCATTAACTCATTAAAATATTACAAAATGTATGCACTCATATTTTGGAAGGCCCATGCAGCAGCTTAACTCTAGTAAAAAAGTTCAAGTAGAGATAGGCTATATGTTAGATGAGTTTTCAATGGACGTTGCATTCAGATTTATTTTTCTTTTATTCTGAAAACTCATGAAGACTTTAGGTTTGACAAATAGTTGATTTTGGTTCTTCCATTAGCTACGGAGATGATAGGCAAATTAAATGAAAAGAACATAAGGAGGAAGCTGCAAAGAAAATCTAACTGAAGAGTTCCTTTAGCTCCAAAATGTTAAGATTAAATCTGAAGAATTTTTCTTTTGCTAAAATTTTAAACCCTAAATATGTTTTTGATTTTAATTTTCATAAAGTTTTAGCTTTTTTTGGTTATATTTTTCAGAAACTTCCTCGTGGCAACTTATTTGACATAAAAATAATATTTTAATATCATCCTTAACTACGTCAGCATTTTTTATCCAACACTTAATGATAATGACCATTTTAACACAATACCAAATGGTTGGAAATCAAATTAACAAACAACCTAAAGCATAGAGGCCAACTATATATAGTTTACCCTTTTGATATTATTAACTAACTTATATTTATACCTAAAAAACTAAATTAAATGTAAATATGATTTTATCTATAATTTTTTTTCTTCCTCTTATTTTTTATATAAATAAATTGAATTACATTTGTGTGTTATTTGAACATTATTATTTATTTTAGGAAAAACTTGTAATTCTTATAACATTTAATTATTATAAGAGAGAAAAACTATAGCCAATATTAATATAATTTTTTTGAAAAAATTTATTCTTTTATTATGATACAAAATACAGATCTCTCTCTCTCTCATGCACATATACACACTCAATTTTAGTAAAAAAAAAACTGGTGAGTATTTGATGGAGTTGTCGCTTGAAACTAAAGTCTTTAACAAAGGTTCTGAAATGCATTTCAAATTAGCTTCTAAGGAGGTGGAGTTAAATGAGGGTGAAAAAGATGTTGGTGATGAGGGGTTGTTGGCTTTAAATTCAAAAAAGAATGTGGGGGAAAAACTAGTGATATTAAGAAATTCTCCAATGAAAGAGAAAGTGATGATATGATTTTATGGAATAAAGGAGAAAGATGGGTGATAACAACAAATTTAATTTCGACTAGACCTCTTCAACTTCTTTGTCATCTTTATGACAATGTCATTGTTGGTATTAGGAATTTCAGTTACAAGCTATATTGAGGAAGTCGAAGAAAAATGAGATTAGTCTCTGTAGCAGCGGTTTTGGATATGCCGCCAAAAAAAAAAATTGCTGCCCAAATCTTTTTTTTTTGGAAGAAGAATGAGATTAGTGTTAGTTTCCTCCCTTCAAAAAAAATATTGTCTTTGGCTTTCCATATATATCTTATTAAAACACTAATTTGAAACTTACTAGGATAATTAACACGTTTCTCCTAGTTCAATCTGGTATGAATCTTTAGCAAATAGTTGTATAGTCCAAAAGTCATGCTAGCTAGACCACGATGCCATTAATTTCCAAGTCTAAATAGAATTTTTGAACACTAACCAAGGATTCATTCAATGTAATTAGGATTAAAGTCTTCTTATAGAACCACATGTTTTGAAGTCTTTTGGATAATTCGATAGTTATAACAATGGAGGGAGGCATTGAAGCACAGAGACACTATGAGATGTCAACTAACTGAGCTACAAAATCTTGGCACTGGTTTTGAAGTATATCCCCCTGTTACACGGTATTCAAGTTTGAATGAATATAAAAAATCAATGACTTGAAAAGAGTAGTCATATATTATGAAACAATTATATAGCTCAAAAGTCATGCTAGTCGATAGTGGGACCATGTGGCCATTACTTTCCAAGTATAAACTTCTTTTATGAACACTAACCAAAGACTCATTGCAACATTAGTAGGATTAAAGTCTTCACTAATAGTACCAAACGTCTTGATTTTTTTTCTTTTTCTTTCGATAGTTATAATGGAAGAGGGAAGATTGGAATCATTGATTTTTCCATTGACAGTTATATCTAATTAGAATACACTATCTTTTCAAATAAAGCAATCTAATAGTAAAAAAATAATAATAATTTATGTTTGATTAAATTTCCTTGAACAAATTTTAATTAATATGTATATTCTACTCTAAAAAGTCTCTAATTGACTTTTGATTTATTAATACTTATTAAAAAAGTCTAAATTACAAATTACACCTCTAACTTTGACTCGTTTTTAATTCGGTTCTTTAAGTTTCACTATTTTTCATTTCATTCCTTTAACTTTAATTTGTTTTCATTGTATTCGCTCCATCCAATCCATATTGGACAATATTAAACTCCGCAAGATTGGAAAATATTGACGGAATGACTTAATTGGTAACATATTTAAGTTAAAGATTGAAAATATATATATATATATATATATATGAAACTTCAATATCTAATTTGAAAATAAGTTAAAGTTGGAGGATATAATTAGCAATTTATACTTAAATAAATATGTTTTATATAAATAAATAAATAAATAATTCCTAATCGTTAAATAGGATGTGGATGAGTAGATAACTAGATATGTAATTATAGTCTATTTTTATTTTTATTTTATTTGAGGAAGAAGTAATGGATGACGTTAAATTGACCCGGATGTCATGATTGCTACACGTTTGATAATTGCCACACACTTAGTCTACAATTATGCAATCTACATCAATCAATTATTATATAGACCAAAACTTTAAAATTATGACTTTCGAAGTCTTTCAAAGTTTCAAAAAATGAGCAAAAGACTTTGGAAGTTTTGAACAATGACCAAAGACTCGGTGAGACATTAACAAGATTAAAGACTTTTAATGGTGTCACCCATTTTCATGATTAAAGGTATTTGGCATATCATTGACTTAAAAAGAGTTGCCATTCTTTTCTCCCACACAAATTTTAGGAGATAAAGCTACTTATTAAACTTTTCTTACCTGTTATTTTGGAAGACTCTGTCTTCCCCATAAGTCCACTCCCCCCATTAACTCATTAAAGTATTACAAAATGTATGCACTCATATTTTGGAAGGCCCATGCAGCAGCTTAACTCTAGTAAAAAAGTTCAAGTAGAGATAGGCTATATGTGAGATGAGTTTTCAATGCACGTTGCATTCAAATTTATTTTTCCTTTATTCTGAAAACTCATGAAGACTTTAGGTGTTACAAATAGTTGATTTTGGTTCTTCCATTAGCTACGGAGATGATAGGCAAATTAAATGAAAAGAACATAAGGAGGAAGCTGCAAAGAAAATCTAACTGAAGAGTTCCTTTAGCTCCAAAATGTTAAGATTAAATCTGAAGAATTTTTCTTTTGCTAAAATTTTTAAACCCTAATTATGTTTGTGATTTTAATTTTCGTAAAGTTTTAGCTTTTTTGGTTATGTTTTCAAAAACTTCCACATGGTAACTTATTTGACATAAAAATAATATTTTAATATCACTGTTAATTATGTCAGCAATTTTTATCCAACACTTCATGATAATAACCATTTTGACACCGTACCAAAACTTTAGAGACTAAATTAACAAACAACCTAAAGGATAGAGGCTAACTATATATAGTTTACCCTTTTTTATATTAATAACTAACTTATATTTATATCTAAAAAACTAAATTAAATGTAAATATAATTTTATCTATAATTTTTTTCTTCCTCTTATTGGTTGTATAAATAAATTGAATTACATTTGTGTGCTATAAATAAATTGAATAACGTACATTTGTGTGTTATTTGAACATTATTGTTTATTTTAGGAAAATCATGTTATTCTTATAACATTTAATTAGTATAAGAAAGAAAAACTATAGCCAATATTAATATACTTTTAAAAAAAAATTATTCTTTTATTATGATACAAAATACAAATCTATTTTCATAAATAAAAAAAAAAAGATTTTGGCTATTGCAGCTGAATTTTCTTGTTTGGAGTTTTTTTTTTTTTAAGTAGTTGTTTGGAGAGTTTTTGTTGTAAAATAAAACCCCCATTTTGTTTAAAGAACCTTTGTTTAAGCTTGATTAACTTTCTTTGCTTAACAATCAAGTACAGCCAAGAGAGCTACAGATAAGCACAACTATGAAGCTTATGCCAACACCTACATTTGAAAGAAATAGAATATTAGCTTGCAAATTCTCTATCAAGTTCATCTATGAGCTACTAAGAAGCAAAACGATGAAGCTTATGCCCATAGAAATAAACATTATTAATGGACTTTTTATACCATTCTTAGAGGGTCCAAGGGGGAGATGGATTACAATTTCGCAGAGTCATTTTTTATATTTTTCTTTTGGACATGATACAGGTTGCTGGTTAGATTTAAATTCATAAGAATTTTGATGGTAATTCTTTTTTCCACTCTTAAAATTTGCATGAATTTCCATTTTTGTGCTAAGCTGTTAAAACTTTTTTTTTTTCTTTCAGGTAAGCATTATATTAGTTAATTTGACTTGGATCCCACAAATTAAAATTCATGGTGAGATTCATTATGAATGTGAGAGAAGAGAACACCATATCACTGTGCTTTAAAGCCTCTAATAGCTCATAATAATTCTCCTATTAACTAATGCTTACATATATTAATTGGTGCTCCAAGTCAAATTAACTAATATGAAATAATCATTAAATAATATCACTAAACATTCTATTAAATAAGATGGAGAAAAAGTTTTTTTTTTTTTTTTTGAGAAACCAGACTATGAGTCTCGAAATTTAAGATGGATAAAAGCTTAAGTAGACCGAAGAGTACAAACTATTACATTTTTCATAGTTTTGAGATGAAACCAAACTAAATGTAGGCTTAAGGAGTGAAATAATACTATTTAACTCTAAAAGTTAAAGATAAGTTTCAATTAGCCTAACTATTGAAGTTTCTTATTTAAACACTAGTGTCAATTTCAGTTAAATAAATTGTTCTCAAACGGACTTTAAGTATACTTACCAATAAAAAGTTTAACTTGTAGCGATGGTTGATTGATAACACAGAGGTCTACTTGTGCACTTTTGTCCCAATGGTACCCCTCGATGCAAGAACACGTAAAATTCCCTAGTACATTCAAACACTTTTTTTCCTGGGCCCTTGCAGTTATCATCATCTTCGCATTCATCAATGTCCGTAGTTGTAAAGCCCATCGTTAAGTGAATTAAAATAAATATAGTAAATAAAAAGCAATGACATATTCAAGACCAAGATTTAAAACAAAACAAACAAAAAAAAAAGTAAAATGAAATGAAAAAGTATTGCAATACAAGAAGTTTAAAAGAGTTTCTAGCTGTTCATTTTTTTTTTTGGGTTCTTGATTCCAGTCCTTCAATATTAATCTCTTTTCAATTAAATCTTTCTTTCTAATTCCATCAATGTGTATATAATAAATAAAAATGTATCAAATTTACACAATCAAACCCAAAAAATTATGAGTCATTCAATCTATAAGAGCATTTGCATCAAATAATGCAAAATAGAAAATTATCAATTTTGCACATTAAAACCTCAAAATCACCCACATCAGTCAAGTTAAAAATGTGCAAATTTACAAAGTTGTTACAATAACTATGTCAAATTATACCAATACTATTCACTTCACATTTAATAAATTCTTTATGAATTTAGAGGTTGAAAGAAGAGAATGGATGGTGATTGTTATGTATGAAAAGAGAAAAATAATTTTAAAAAATAAAAGAAAAATTGATATTTTAATCTAATATAATAGAAAAATAGATAATCTAATATGTCATGTTTTGAAAAGTGAGTATGTAAAAAAAAAATAGGCTCAAAATATACAAATTTTTTTGCACAAAATAATGTGAATGCTCTAAATGTGTAGATTAGATGATTTGGGAGAGTAATAAAAAATCGATAAAAAATAATATTTTAATAAAATGTAGTGTAAAATAAATAATTTGGTAGGTATATTTTTTAAAATTATTATTCTAAAACATACATAAATTTTTGCAAAACTGGCCTTTAAATCTGTTGGGCCAGCCTTGCCCCCTCTCATTGCCTTTTCAGAGAACAAGCTGGCAAGGGGAGAGTAGGAGGTTTGGGATGGAGAGGTATTTTTTTTTCTCTCTAAAAAATATAAAAATTAGAAGGCATAATTTGAAATTTAGTGTAAATAAACGCAACCGTGAGGAAGACATGGATTCCCATGATAGCCGTCGTTGCACTCACAACGGTACCAGACCCGTTGTCGGAGTCGATACATGTACTATTACCTCCACATATGTTCTCTACATCTTTACATCTCTCATTCCCGATTGCCCAATCAAAAACCATTGGCCTCTTTTTTGTCCCGTAGATCGCGTAGGGAGTCTACAAAGAAAGTGAAAGTGCCGTTTTTGCTAATAAACGCATAGCTACAAGGATTGAAACTCCATACTTTGGTGTGAATATCAAAATTATTACAATTTAACGGTTATATTTTTAAAATATATATTTATGTTAATTTTTTTTAGTGAGAGTTGTAATCTTAGCTACAACTAAGTTTGTCAAATTTGGTTATAAACTAAATCACAATGTTTAATTTAGTCTAATAATTACATATATTAATTACTTCTAGTCTAAAATGTAAATTGTGTTTGTTAAATTTGTGGAATTTTATTTTTTTTCTCTAATGTTAAATTGTTTACATTAATCTAGAACCAATTCAACTAATTTAATATATTAACAAGAACGGGAATAACCCTCTCTTAAAAGTTACTACGAATTTTGAGTGAAATTTATGGTGTGTTTTTGTGTTAAAATCTTATTCTCTGTGTTTGTTTCTCATAAATAATAATAATAATGATAGGGAAGAGCGCAGATTACATCATAGGCCAGGATATTTTGTATGTGGGATATTCAAGGTTTATGGGTGGATTTGAAGCATGTATCGTGGAGAGAGATAATAGCACAAAGCACCGAATAAAAGAAAAGTACTCCAGCTTCAACCGATTTTTATTTTCTTGCAAAGAGACTTGATAAATTTTTACATAGGAATCATTTATGAATTTGTTTTCGATGAAATATTATTGAATATACTTTTTTATTGTGATTGCTACATATTTGATAATTGCCATACACTTAGTCTGCAATTACGTAATCTATATCAAACAATTATTATATAGTTCAAAATTTTAACATTATAACTTTCCAAGTCTATGAAAGTTTCAAACAATGACCAAAAGGCTTTGGAAGTTTTGAACAAAGTGAGACACTATCAAGATTAAAGACTTCTAATGGTGTCACTCATTTTCAATGACTTAAATAGAGTTGCAATTATTTTCTCTCACACAAATTTAAAGAGATAAAACTACTAATTAAACTTTCTTACTTGTTATTTTAGAAGACTCTGTCTTCCCCATAAGTCCACTCCCCCCACTAACTCATTAAAATATTACAAAAAGTATGTACTCATATTTTGGAAGGCTCATACAGCTGCTTAACTCTAGTAACAAAGTTCAAGTAGAAATAGGCTATATGTTAGATGAGTTTTCAATGGATGTTGCATTCAGATTTATTTTTCTTTTATTCTGAGAACTCATTAAGCTTTGGGTGTGACTAATAGTTGATTTAGGTTCTTCCATTAGCTACGGAGATGATAGGCAAATTAAATGAAAAGAACTTAGAGAGGAAGCTACAAAGAAAATCTAACTGAAGAGTTCCTCTAGCTCCAAAATGTTAAGATTAAATCTGAAGAATTTTTCTTATGGTAAAATTTTAAACACTAAATATGTTTGTGATTTTAATTTTTGTAAAGTTTTAGCTTTTTTTGCTTATATTTTTCAAAAAATTTCATGTGACAACTTATTTGACATAAAAATAATATTTTAATATCATCATTAACTATATTATCGTTTTTTATTCAACACTTAATACTAATGACCATTTTAACACAATACCAAAAGGATAGAGACTAAATTAACAAACAACTTAAAGGATAGAGACCAACTATATATAGTTTACTCTTTTTTATATTAATAACTAACTAATATTTAAATCTAAAAAACTAAATAAAATGTAAATATGATTTTATCTATAATTGTTTTCTTCCTCTTATTTGTTATATAAATAAATTGAATTACATTTGTGTGTTATTTGAACTTAATTATTTATTTTAGGAAAAATATGTGATTCTTATAACATTTAATTATTATAAGAAAGAAAAACTATAGCCAATATTAATATAATTTTTTTAAAAATTATTCTTTTATTATGATACAAAATACAAATTTATTTTCATAAAAAATACAAATATATATTTTGACTCTATTTTGTGCTTATCTTGCCCCTTTTTTTTGGATAATAAACCTTGCTTATGAATAAATTTTAGTGATAGTATCAATATTCCTAATTTTAGGATAAATCGGAAAACTCTATCATAAAAATAAGGATCCCATGGATAAATTATAAAGGAGCATTAGCACTAGCATAGTTAAAATAGACCAAAAAAACATTATTGCTACACCTTCAATTTAGCATAGTTAATAGAGAGACCTCGATAAGAGCACTAGCATTAGGCGTGTTATATCAAACTATTTTACCACACCAAAACTTACTTTATCAATTTTAGCATATCATTTTACAATACGCTATACATCAGATCTTCTGTTTTAACATTACACCACATTAAAATAATAAAAAAAAAAACTCAGCAATATTAAGAAAATAAACAAAATTGTACTGTAGCAATTGTTATTTAAGGATAGCCTGATTGCTATGCCTACGTGTCTAGATTGCAATTCTGCAGTCAACATCCAAAGACTACAGCTTATATATAGAATGTGTTTGGATTCAGCTTCCACATCTAGCGTCCAGTCTGGGCTTCTTCTTTTTTTTTTTTTTTTTTTTTTTTTTCCTTTCAGCTGTCTGTCACTGTTCATTGGCCATGAACAGTAATTTTAGGCCAATGAACAGTAACTTTGGCATGAACAGTACTTTTTACACATTTAAAAATTATTTTGCTACAGTGTTTTTAGTTTTCAATTTTCAGCAATAAGTTATCCAAACAAACTCATAGAGTTCAAAATTCCAAGACTACAGATTTCCAATTTAGTCTTTGGGAGTTCCAAACAATTACAAGAGACTTGTGAAATGTTAACAGTAAGTCTACTAATCTAAACCACATGTTTTCAAGGTTCATTGAATCTTTTAGTAAGAATAGTCGTATTTTGTTTTCTCCCATTCAAATTTATGGCAAATATCTTTCATTTAACCACCGTGTGTTAATTTCACCAAGTGTTTTGGTCTTTGCTCAGAACTTCCACAAGACTTGGGAAGTTATAGTCTTGTCTATTAACTAGTACGCGTTTTCAAGAAGAAACTGAGGGTAAAAGAGTTCAATTGAATTAATAAAAGAGAAATAAGAGAGTTTTTGGGAAGGAAAGAGAAAAGGAAACTAAGAAGCAAGAGACATTTAGATTTAAAAAAAAATAGAGAATCAATTGAATTGATTCGTCTCAGTACAAATATATTATTTATATATAAAAGCTAGGCTTAACTACTCTACTAGCCATTAATTAACTGCCCTAACAACTGTAACATATTCAACAGATTCCATGATAGAAACGCCAGTGCAAGAATCGTTTTAGCTATTCTATGTATAACCACAGGTCATTTATCACTAGTATTTAAAAAAAGACTTCAACAAATTCAGTGTCAAAGCTAATATTTTAGTTCACGATTCAAGATTAAAATAGAAGTAGGATAAATTAAAGTAATTCCAAAAATGTTAATTAATATAAATTAAAATTAATTAATAAATTAAACAAAAACTCGGTCAACAACTCAACATACAAGACCACTATTTGTTCTTGTTTTCTTCGCTTAACAAACACTACTTCACTGCCAGCATATTCTTTGAAAATATAAAATAGTAAACTGTAAAAGACTTCACCTCCACACTTTTCACTCTAAATGCACGCTTTAAAGTTTTTATTTTTTCAATAAGTAATGAAAATTTTATTAGGAAAAGGTTAATAGATACTCTAAGAGATTTTTTAGTGCATTATTTTAGGAAAGTTGTTATGGGAAAATAAAGAAAACAATTAATTTTTTGACAATATTTTCTATATCTCATAAGAGTAGTATAAAAAATTTTGTGAAATAGTTTATTATTGTTATTTTATGGAGTAAATTATATTATTTTAATATGTTGTATCTAAATATATAAAAACTAGGATGTGGGTGAGTTGTAAAATGGTATGATAAAATAGATAAAGTAAATTTTTCCAGTGTTAAATGTGTATGTGGGGAGTAGGAGAATCCTTGTCCAAGCCTTAAGCCCAATAATGAATTGGGCTTAGCTTATACGCTTGAAGGGAGTCCAAGAGGGCAATGGGCTGTGAGAAAAAGGAAGCTGAAGAATCCCCTATACCCAAAGGTGAAAATAACACAGGAAAATGGTTCCTAGGAAAAAGGTAAGAAACTAACTTTACTTGAAGCAAGGTGTACGAATAATCCACATATAGTTCCCAAATGGTGCCAAGGACCACAAGAAACTTCCAAAACACGCAAGAAGGTTGAAAGTTTTTACCTCCACATTAATGTAGGGGCTTTTACCTAACGTCTGCCGCATTAAATACATATGAGACAGCTTGAATAGTACAAATATCCTCCAAAAGTCAATATTCAAGGATAAGGGAGGGGAGGAAACTGATAGAGTAAGAAAAAATATCCTTGAGTGTTTAGCTGGCAACAGGACAATTGTAGGGATAAGAATGAGAAGTGTGCTTATAAATAAAGAGGAAGATGCAGAAAGGGGGGAGGTTCTTTTTGGGTCCAAAGAAGGAAAAGAAGGTGAACAACCTTGGAGAAAGAGAGAGAATGTATAACACCAAGGGGAAAAAAGAGGAACTAGGGTGTAATACTTGAAATACAATTGTAACATACATTGACAATGAAATCAAGCTTCCTATTGTGGAGAGTTTATTCCCAATTGTTCAATTATAAGTAGATTGTGGAGGACTTTTTAAACCGTAATCCGCGGAGGTCCTTGGGGCTAGTTTATTCCGCCCACAGTGTATTTTTTCTAGATACTCGAATCTAAATGCTATGAATATTTTATAAATGTGCAAACCCACTCATGTCACTAATGACTACTTGATTGATATGATCTCTAACTGTACATGTCGTATATACTTTGATGACTCCTATTTCATGATTTCATAATTTGTTCGACTTTCTCTATCCTTGGTCCTTGTACAAGATCCTAATGAGTAAATTTGAGTTTATATATGTAATTATAAATGAGTTTCTTTGAAAAAAATTATTTAAGTAAATAGAAAAGAAATAGAGATCCATATAACACAATTGCTATATAATAACATGATTGCCATATGAACATGATAAATTGACAACATGATTGTTGGGTCAATACAGGGACCTAGATAACATGAGTGCTACATCTTCAATTTGCAACTTTGCAATTTGAAACAAACCATTTCATAGTCTAAATTTCACGCTGGATAATAGAAGGAAGGAAAACTATAATACTTAACTTTCAAAGTATTTTCTTCTATAAAAAAATAACAAAACGAACAAAAAAACATTACAAGTCTTTAGAATTCCAAACAATTATTACAAAAGACATGGTGAAACGTTTTTCATGGTTTATACCTTTGAACCACATGTTTTCAAGATGGAAGGAATCTGGCAAATCAAAGACTCAAAAAATAGCAGTGATATACATACATATATATAAAAAAAAATTTCTCCCATACTAATTTTAAGAGATAAAGTAAATAATTAAACTTTTCTTAGCTGTTACTTTGATAATCTCAGCCTTGTCTAATCCATTTTGTGTGTTCTATTCCATGCAAACTTTTCCCATTACATATAGGCAAATGGATGGGACAAATTTTGCTCGTCCCACCATATATTGCATAAAATCTATATATTCATTTAAATGATTTAATGTATAATATCCTATTTATTGATTATCTTGCATATTTTTTTTATCCCCTAAATACTTATTCTCTCTCTCTCTCTCTCTCATGGTATTATTTAATTTAATGTATACTAGTAGACTTCTTGTGTCATAAATTAAAATTTTATGTAAAAGAAAAAAAACATTTTATTAATACTATTGAAACCATTATAATAATTAGTGAGTCATGAGTAATTTAACTTTCTTAATAATTAGTTTGTCACATTACAAAAACTCTTTAATTTTACGTGCAATATATCTTGAGTCACTCAGCTTGAGCAAGACATGTAACATGCAGTTTTGTTACATTAAAACACAAAACTATAATAGATATAATCAAAAATAAGTATTAAACTTCATTTTTTTAATTTTTAATAAATGAACTATAGGTGTAATAAAATATTAAATTTATTAAAGCTTAGGTAATAGAGTTTTACATGGAAATAACATCTTAACAATTAATAAGCAACTTCTTTCTCAAAAAAAAAAAAAAACAAAAAACAAAAAAACAATTAATAAGCAACTTAATATTTTGGTAATAATAGAGTTTCGTTAAAACTATATTATTTTAAAAATTAATATATCTACTTGGCATAGGAGGCGTGGTCATGCTCAAAGCTGGTGGGTTTGTCTGATTAGTCCTAGTGTTTTTCTTTCATGGACCTGATGTGGAAGATGGTAATTATTGATCGGGTTGAGGAGGAGAAGGTTGATAGGATGGTCACCATAGCTTGGGTTTTGTGGTTTAATCGAAATGAAATCAGACTCGGGGGTGTAAGGAAGGCTGGCAAGGATGCGGTGAGGTGGGCGACACAATACCTGGAGGAGTACTGGTCAGCAATTGAGAGGGAGCAGCCTACACCGGTGGTGGTTGAGAGGGTTGTGTCTTGGCTACCTGCTTGGGCAAATTGGTTTAAGATCAACGTCGATGGGGCTGTGTTTGCATCTTAGAAGGCAGTGGGTTTGGGTGTTATAATCAGGGATGATAGAGGAAGAGTGGAGGCAGCAATGAGTAAGAAGGTTTTGGTTCCATTGGGTGCGTTGGAGGCAGAGGCCAAAGCGTTTGAAGCTGGACTGCTCCTTGCAAGACACATTGGTATTCAATATGTTATATTGGAGGGTGACTCATTGGTCATTTACAATGCTCTTTGTGAAGCTTCCTTACCACCTTCATCAGTAGCTTCGGTTGTGTTGGGGATGCTGGATTTGTGCAAGGAGTTTAGGCAATTTGAATTTTCTCATGTCAAAAGAAAGAGCGATAGACCAGCCCATATATTAGCTAAATATGCAGTATTATGATTTTCTTGTATGGATGGAAGAGAATCTTTGCTTTCTTGAGCAAGCTCTTTCACATGATGTTCCCTCTTGACTTTTCTAAAAAAAGTTCTAAGTTTCCTATCAAAAAAGAAAAAAGATATATAGTCACTCGGATGAGGGTATTTAAACTTTAGATGCCATAAAAATACTAGGAGGTGTCAATTAGTAGAATTACAAAGCTCTTGGCATCCAATCCCCATAGTCAAGTACATTCTAAAATCATTGTTTTGGAAAGTGAAAAATATAAATAAAGTTAAAATTGGACATAGAACTTATGTTGGCTCCACCATTATATGCATGAAATTGAAAATGCAATACCAAATTGGACCTTCCCCATTTTTTTATGAACTGAAAAGACTACTAAAATTTAAAACACAAGCAGCAAGATTACAAGGCATTAGACAGAATCATTAACTTGACTGTTTAGCAAGATAGTATCAGAGATTGTGTTTTGATTCTCCAATATGTGCGTTTCTCAACCAAAAAAAAAAATCTCCAATGGGTGTCACTGCACTTGGAATTCAACTTTTATTAATTGTTGTAGGTCATGACTCATGACCAAATTCATACCTTAAACGAATTAAGGATGGTTTCCGAAGTGCTTATATTTCAGCCAATGCATCAGCTACAGAATTGCAACCCCTTCTAGGCCAAGTGTGGGAAACCAAGAGGTTTTGAACATCCTCCACAAGCTGCACCATATATCAAATGAACTATGAAATTCAACAAGTATGACAAGAGGATGCCTTATTTCTTATTTGCTAGGTGGGTGGGTCCTTTACAATGTGCTAAATCTCTAGCATTTTTTACCCCCAAAAAAAGAAATGTCTAGCGTAAATATCATAGGTTAATTATTTTTATAAGCTGATGGTCCTAAATAGACACAGACAAATATATCCACTATAGGTATCAATATGATTGAATCTAGATTTAAAGTATATGGGATTATTTATTAATACTTATTAACCAAGTTAAATTACAAATTACACATCTAACTTTGACTTAATTTTTAATTCAGTTCTTTAAGTTTTGCTCTTTATCATTTTACTCCTTTGACTTTCATTTGTTTTCGTTGTATTCCTTCCATCCAATCCACATTGATCGATATTAAACCAACAATTCCACAGACCACAATTCACGCTAGTTAGTAGAGTGACCCACAAGACTTTAATTTTTTCTTTTTGAGGATACATGAGACCTTAATTTTTCATGCCATGGGCCAAATACTTTTTGAAACATTTTACTTGGTTAAAGTCTTTTCTAAGATAATGAAACCTGAGAAGCTAAAGAACCCATAAAGTACGCTAGCACTAGGGATTAGAATTGTGCTGTGGCTAATAATCATGGTTATGGTCTCCCACTAGGTTGAATCAGCTAGAAATTAATTCATTATGAAAACTATTGGAAGAAGAATAAGATTAATGTTAGTTTCCTCCCTTCAAAAAAAGTATCGTGTCTAGCTTACCATAGATATCTTATTAAAACACTAATTTGAAACTTACCAGGATAATTAACACGATTTCTCCTAGTTCAATCTAGCATGAAATGTGAGTTTCAGTTAGCTCATCTTGTGAAGCCTCTGATGGTTGAATAAGAGATCTAGAATTCAATCCCTGTCTAAATCAAAAACTTATTAGTGTCCTAGTCTAATGATAAAGAGTTATCATTAGGAACAGATGCTATAAGTTAAAACTCTCAAGAAAAAAGAAAAAAAAAATCTAGCATGAATTTTAGTAGATAGTTATATAGTCCTCACCATGATGCCATTATTTTCCAAGTCTAAATTGAATTTCTAAACACTAACCAAAGACTCATTCAATATAATTAAAATTAAAGTCTTCTAACAGAATCACATCTTTTGAAGTCCATTGGATAATTCCGTAGTTATAACAAATGAGAAGGCTTTGAATCATGGATATACTAGGAGGTGTCAACTAATTGAGTTATAAAAATCTTGGCACAAGTTTTGAAGTATATTCTCCCATAACATAAGGTTTCAAGTTTGAATGAATTTAGAGAATCAATGACTTGAAAAGAGTAGTTGTATATCATCAAAGAATTATATGGCTCAAAAGTCACCCTAGTTGATAGTGGGACCAAGTGGCCATTACTTTCCAAGTCTAAATTTATTTCACGAACACTAATCGATGACTTATTGCAACATTATCAGGATTAAAGTCTTCTCTAATAGTACCACATGTTTCGAAGTTTTTTATTTTTTATTTTTTTTAATTCAATAGTTATAAAGAAGAGGGAAGATTGAAATCCTTGATGTCTCCATTTCTAGTTATATCCAATTAGACTATACTATCTTTTCAAATAAAGCAACCTAACATTAAATAAGTTTTAATTTAGGTTTGATTATATTTCCTTGAACCAATTTCAATTAATATGTATATTCTACTCTAAAAGGTCTCTAATTGACTCTTTATTCATTAATACTTATTAATCAAAAGCTAAATTACAAATTACATATCTAACTTTGACTTTTTTTAATTTGGTTCTTTAAGTTTCATTCTTTTTTTAGGTCTTTTTGACTCTTTCTATAGCAAATGAGAACTGAGCAATTCAGCAATTATGCCAAGAGGATGCCTGATTTCTTATTTGCTGGGTGGGTGGGTCCTTTACAATGTGCTAAATGTCTAGCATAAATGTCATAGGTTTATTATTTTTATAAGCTAATGGTCCTAAATAGAAAGACAAATACATTCACTATAGGTATCAATATGAGTGAATCTAGATCTAAAGCATATGGGATAATTATAATCTGATTTAAGAGACAAATATAATCTGATTTTTTTCACTTTCAAAACTAGTTCCTATACCTATTGAAAAAAAAAAAAAAACCTAGTTCTTATAAATAAAAAAATAGAGTAACCCTTCCAGTCAAAAAATAAATAAATAATAAAAATACTGCAGTCTTTTCATAGTGTTAGTTGTTTTTTTCATGCACCTAGGGATGAAAATTCTGTAACTCACAACTGGTAAACAACTTTACAAGGCATATTCGTCATGTCACAACTCACAAGTTCCCTTGTGTTGATAGAAAGAAAAAGTCTAGGACTACAAAATATGTGACAATTTCTTGCCACAACTGTGGTAGAATGTGATTGGTGAATTAAAAAAAAAAGTGAGCTCATATGTAAGCGATAGTTAACCACTCACTGCTTGTCATATAAAATGTGACAAAAAAAGTTGTAGAAAAATTTGTGGTCCTAAAACTAGTTTGATAGAAAATGTCCCATATCTGTTTCATAATTACATTTACAAATTACAACTTCATTCTAAAAAAAGGTTTTAGTTTATACTTTTTTGATTCTTTAAAAACAAAATTATGTTTTTTCATAATAAATTAATTTATAACCTGTTCAACCCAGCGGGTTAGACCTGGTTAATCTGACCCACTCGTTTGGTTCCCATTTCACTTCTTCAGTTCCATCCATGTTGGTGGCTTTTCTTATTCTCTCTTTGTCTCTCACAGATGAAAAAGAAAGAAGAAGAAGAAGTTGAACAACGTGAAGGAGAAGACGCAAGAAGCAGAAGCGTGTTTTCGCCTCTAATACCCTAAGTTTTTATTTATTTTTTATTTTTTTGAGAAGGAAACTGATAGATTTTATTAACGTAATTCACCCTAAGATTTTATTGATCAGAAGGGTTAGTGGCTCATTATTGTGTATGGTTATTTCATACTTAATAAAATATAAAATACTCATTCGTTGTTCATTTTTGGTAAATTAATATTTTAGTCATAAAAAAATTTAGTTGCCAGTCCAATGGTTTGTTGGATATGGATATGCCTAATAAATTAATTTACTCTATTGTTCAGTTTGGGGAATCAGGTGATATTTTTAAGAGGAAATTGTAACACTAAACGTACAACTTTCATATGGGTCTTAAATTGTAAATTCCACTTTAGAAAAAGAAAAAAAACTTTTTAAACTTTAAGGAAGAAAAACGAATTCTGTGCAAAATTGAAGGATGAAAAAAATATTTAGCTTTCAATATTTCTTGCAGAACTTTAGTGAAGATAAATTAAACTAGAATGAAATTGCAAAACTAATCCGTTTGGTTGGGGTTGATGATGGAAAATATAGGAAAGAAAACTAGAATGAAATAGCAATACTCTTTCTATAATCTATATACCCCAAATTCATTCAACCATGAAAGCTTATGCTGGTTAATAGACGAAGATCCCAAAGGCATGGTGAAATGCACGCGGGTTGAATGAAAGATATCTGTCATCAATTTGTATGCCAGAAAACAAAATAATACTATTCTTACTATAAGGCATAATGAAAGATATTTGTCATCAATTTGTGTTGAAGAAAATAAAATACAATTATTCTTACTAAAAGCCATTGAAAACATGTGGTATAGGTTAGATTTCCAGTTAATGCTTCACAAGTTTTTGGTTATTGTTTGGAACTCACAAAGACTTAGGAAAGTTGTAGTTATGGAATTTGGGACTGTATAAAAATTGTTTGATACTAATTATGTAGTTGCAAACATAATGTGTAGATATTATATTATCCGAGTCCCTTTGTTGTTCATGCTAGATTGAACCTGTGGTATAGGTTAGATTTCCAGTTAATACTTCACAAGTTTTTTATCATTGTTTGGAACTTGCAAAGACTTTGGAAAGTTATAGTCTTTGAATTTTGGACTGTATAAGAATTTTTTGATACTGATTGTGGAGTTGTGGAGATAATGTGTAGATATTGTGTTATTCGGGTCCCTCTATTATTCATGCTAGATTTTTTTTTTTTTTTTTTGAGAACCTATTCATGCTAGATTGAACATGTGGTATAGGTTAGATTTCCAATTAATACTTCACAAGTTTTTGGTCATTGTTTGGAATTCATAAAGTTTTTGGAAAGTTATAGTCTTGGAATTTTGGATTGTATAAGAATTGTTTGATATTGATTGCGGAGTTATGGAGATAATGTGTAGATATTATGTTATCCAGGTCCCTCTATTATTCATGCTAGGTTAACGTGCAACAATCAATGTTTTGGGTCAGTTTTACTTTTATGTCATTTGTTTCTCTTTCCTCAAATATTGTATTATTAAAAAAATTGGTATGCTTACAATGATCAAGAAAGTTCTCAACAAAAATTATTTATTAATAATAATATTATTTAAGATTAAATTTACAATTAAATCTCTCTCTCTCTCTCCCTCTCTCTCTCTCTCTCTCTCTCTCCATAAATTAATGTAAATAAATAAAAAATATATATATAGATAATATTTAATTGGTAAGACATCCTATAATTTTTAATATATCTTTCGTTCAACAAGTGTCTATCATTTTCACCAAGTCTTTGTCATTGTTCAAAATTTCTAAAGACTTGGAAAGTTGTAGTCTTAGAATTTTGGACTATATAAATTTTTATGATGCAAATGGCAGAATTGCAAACTAAACGTGTGGTCATTGAACATGTAACAATAATTTTATCTAAGGTCCCTTTGTTAAACCAAGCCAGAATGAACATGTAGGAGTCATGTAGTCTAGGTCTGTTTTATGTTATCTATTTATTTTTCCTCAAAATAAATTAGAAAAAAAGAGAGACTAATTTATAAGTTTAGATCTATGTACAATGATTCTTTGCAATAAGAAAAATCAATAAAAGTTGTTTTTATACATATTTGTTCAAGTTTAAACTGCAAAATACAAAACCTTAATATATTTTCAAATTAGACATTTAAATTTCATTTCCCCCCATTTTAGTCTTTTAGCTGTAATCTAGTATCAATTTTCATTCTGTCAATTTTGTCCAATCTCATCATAAGTTTTAGACTTTTCACTTTATGAAACGATGTTATTTTAGTGAATTCTATGAGGAGGGTCCAATGGGAGAGCTAAATTAAAAATGAATGAAAATTAAAGGACTCAAATAAAAATAAATAAATAAATAAATTTAAAAAAAAAATACTGAGTTGAGAACAATGCAAAATTTGAGTGTAATTTGTAATTTAGCCTATATTTAATAAGTTTTCTTCAATAAATCAATTAGATAATTTAAAGAAAAGGATAAACCTAATTTAATTAAAATTTATTTAGAGAAAATCAAACCTAAGTTAATCCAAACTATATATAGTATTGTTGCATTATTTGAATAAAAAAAAAACCATGAATTATAATTTTTTCAAATTAACAAAATTTCACACTAGTTAAAACTCCAAAAAGTTTTCAAGCCCTATAATTTATTTGAAGAAAGGAAAGTATCACTTAGCTTCGCACTAATGATGGTTTTGATGGATGTAATAAATCCTAAAACTGCTAGGGTTGGTGTCTATGAATAATTCCTATATAGACTTTGGTCCGTTTGGATTGAGGAGGAGGGATTGGGAGTAGAGTAAAGTACAGAACAGTAGATTTGGCCTAAATTAATATAATTTTAGTCAACTCTACTTTACTCCCTTCCACTTTCTCTCATTTTTCCCTTAATCCAAACAAGCCCTTAAAGTCATGTGTGTGTGCATGCTGTGAAAGGGTTATGAAAATATTGAGAAAAAAAGAAGAAGTGAATTTTGTGGTTATGGGTGGGGGTTGGTAAACTAAGCTTTAGAGGTTTTTAGCCTACAAACAATGAAAATCCAGAGCCCTTTTAATTCGAATACTAAGTTGAGACTTGAGAGAGGCGTTTTCCTTATTTTTAGCGCTTAAAGGTTATGTAATTGGTTGTATAGTCTCATATATATCTCCCACAAAAATTAACAAAAACACATAAATTTTTGTAGTTTGGAGCTCTAGTGCCGATTAATTAGCACCTAGAGCCTCCAAATCAACACTTTGGTTCAACTAGTGGAGTGTTAATCTGTCCAATAGGTCCCACTTTTGGGATTTTTCATTTGAAAAATGCTCAAGTTACAAATTATTTTACATTATTTTTTACAAACTGTTAATATGGTAAATGATTAATTAAAAAAATTATGTTAATAGTATGCGCAAAAGAGAATCAGTAAGAATTATTCATATCAATAATTTGTAAAAAAGTTATAAAATAATTTTTATGTGTAACACTACTCTTTTCAATTTAATTCTAATTTTTACTGTTGTTTTAAAAGTAATATAGAATTTCTAGTGTAATTGGATTTTCTTTTTCATCATGCTCTTCCATTATTGAAACTTTAATTAACTAATTAAATAAATGTAGCATCTAATAAGATAAATAAAGTTATTTTGAAATTAATTAAAAGGATAATATTATACACATTGATAGCTGCCTTCTTTTCAAAAAAATTTTCTATAAAAATAGTAATAATAAAAAAGAAGATGAAGAAAAGAAAGAAAAGTACCGTTCAATGTGCTTGCAAATGGTTCCCTAATGGACTAATCATAGACTTAGATGATTAAATCACAATGGGTTATAGGCATTTCATAGCCGTGATGGTGGATTATGTACACTGATATTTTGGCTTTGGAGTTCAAATAGCAAAATTAACAATTCTAACCAATATATAATTATGTTTTTTTATATATATAAAAAAGAAAAGAAAAAAAAAGAAAGCCAGCAATCTTGAGACTCAATTGACCGCGTCAGTTGAGTTGTTATCAATAAAGATATTTAGGGTTCAAAGCTTCCCCCCAACTATCAAATCATCATAAAAATTTATACCAAATAATTAATTCATTGGATATCCATTGGATTGTTAATCATACTTTTAGAAAAATTAATTTTGTGACCCATAATATTGTTAAATTGGCTCTTATGTGTTACCTTGAGGGAAAGATACACACTTTTCCATTTTTGTCTTATAACCGAAGAATATAATTTTTTTTTTTTTTGGGTTATAACTTGGCAATTATAATGGAAAATGGGGAATTTGATCCATGCATAGTTCTATAAAAAAAAACACCACAAGTTTGTACCAGTTATGTTACAAGACTTTTGTCTCAACAATGGGATGCAATTCCTGTCTTTGTACTTATGATATTGTTGTTGAATTAGAAATCTAAAATTTGAACCCACTTATACTAAGAATCGATCAATGTCTTAGCTTAATGATAGGAGCAATTATTATACAGTGGACATTATAAGTTGAAATTCTATCATTAAAAAAAAAAAAAAAAAACCAACAACAATTAAATATGGAAAATAATTAATTTGATGTCGTTGAATAATTTGAAGGTATTACACAGAAGGGAAAAAATTTCTGACTCGCTCAACCCGCCGGGTTTGGCCTGGTTAATCCAATTAGTTTAGTTTCCCAATTTCTACTTCTACATTCACTGTCCATGTTATTTCATTTCCCTCTCATTCCTGCCTCCAAATGGACAAAACCGACAAAATTAGTGGCAAGTTCATGGATGAAGAAGAATAAGTTGGAGAAATATAAGCAGAAGACGCAAGAAGAATTAGCTAAAACCCAACTGTAGCTGTTTCAGTACTCTTAAGAAACATTCCTCTGTGACTGCAATCCCAATATGTAGATGAATGAACCCATATGGGACAGACACATTGGCATAGAACTTTTTTCTTCTTCTTACTGTACATAGAGATTGAAATAGAGGAAGATTAATAGGATAAAATAATGTGGAAGAAGGTGCATGCGCCTCTATGTATGAAAGAAAACGTTAGAAGAATTTTCATTTTAGTAATTGGATCAGTTGGTTTGATTTTTCCATGCCATTCAACATAAAATTATATACTGTTTTATCAAGGCAACTAAACTTTAATATTCATTATCATTTGAAAGTAATTTACTTCCTTTGAAAAATAAGGATAGTGTGGATAGAGAAATCTAATACAAATTTGTGGTTTATATATGCCTTTCGTTTTGTGATGTATTTTAATTTCTTTAGTATTATGCCTAACCTAGTGTTTCTTCTTTAGTCTTTTTAAATGATTTTGACTGCTTGATGAACAAATGAAGTGGAGATTTGGTTTGTTTCCTGGTATACGGTTTTTTCTTCTCAACTCTTTTGAAAATCTTGATAGAATCTAATGGGTTTCATTATGCTCTGTTACTAGTTTGATATCTGTGGTACAGTGACTCAAGAGTTTGATGCAGGACTTGAATGTTCTTGGCATCATGAGGGGCCGTTTGGTAACATTGTTCTAGTAACATTTGTATTTTTTGGAAATACGTGTGGGTGAAAAAATGGGTGAAAATATGTGTAATGTTGTTTAAAAACTAAAAAGTGTTGCTTAAAATGTCATACCAAATGGCCCCTGAATCTGTCTAAAAGGCTTCTTAGGATCCGTCCAAAGTCCAGACAAATCCATTAGGTATGGAACATTTCAAAAAGATTTCTCCCCTAAACTTTGTCTTTCGTTGAGCTCTTCTATCGTCTTTCCCTTTGACACCTCAAAGCATATGGTTTCATTCAATAAAATTTAATAATTTATTTTCTTCTCATACGTGAAGCCTTTTGTTTGTAAGTTTGCTTTATTCATTCAATAATTATGATTTCCTGAAGCATGCATTTATCATCACAACAATCACAATCAATTCTATAATGAAAACTATGGGTAGGAGCAAACATCAAAGAGAAACAGCCCATGCGAATATAGCTATGAATTATAAATCAGCTCAGTGCATTTTGTTTCTCATGTCACTTGGCAAGAGTATCACAGTTTATCAGATCATTCACTGTAGCAATGGAAACTTCAAGCTGCACAATAGAGGACTCCAAATTTTGGTTGAGGGGGTGAGTGAAGATGGAAGTTTCTGCGGGAAATAATTTACAGAAATACAAAGCAAAAATAACA